>JBAMCJ010003013.1:0-16970 GCA_037075205.1 Drosophila prostipennis | reverse complement strand
TGACGTCAATGCGTGAAATAGACGCTTGTATATATTTATATATACATATACAAATCTGGATGTTATAAAGGGGGAGCATTTCAAAAAGTTTTCAGTTTTCGTCTATTCGTTCACGCAAAACGATTTCGATAATGTCGTTCTTTATAATATTTTTTTTAATTTCAATAATAAATCAGGTTGTGAAAATGTTACCGACGCCTAGTGAAATGTTAATCATTGATAAACCCTCTATATCGAATAACTCAATTGGAGTATTCATAAATATGCCAAAATTAAATAAAATAATAAAAATTGACTTAAAATTCGAGATATTGGAAGATAGCCATATTTTTATGGATCTTATGAACAAGAGTACTAATAACAGTGAAAACAAGAGAGAACGCTATAGTCGGGTTGGTGTCCCGACTATCTAATACCCGTCACTCGGCTAAAGGGAGTGCGAGGGAGATATAAACTTTGATCAGCAATAACTTTTTAACGAATGGTCCGATTTAAAAAAATTTCTTCTACATTTCGATAGGTATTGATAAACACAACAAAACTGCATTTTTACATTTCCGAAAAATTAAAATTTTTAAAATCCTCTATAAGCTATTGAGGGCGTTAGAGGGGGCGTGGCACCTTCTTGAAATAAACTTGCGCTGCGTAGGAACTCCAAGAATCTTCATGCAAAATGCCAATCCTCTAGCTTTTGTAGTTTCCGAGATCTCAGCGTTCATACGGACGGACAGACAGACGGACAGACGGACAGACGGACAGACGGACAGACGGACATGGCTATATCGACTCGGCTAGTGACCCTGACCAAGAATATATATACTTTATAGGGTCGGAAACGCTTCCTTCTCCCTGTTACATACTTTTGCACGAATACAATATACCCTTTTACTCTACGAGTAACGGGTATAAAAATTTAAAAAGTGAAGTAGACATGAAAATAATTAATACTAATAATAATAGTATTAATGCAAGCACAGTTGAAGAAAAAATAAAAACAACAACAGCAACTACACCGACAACATCAACATCATTATCAAACCCGCCTATTTTGATAAGTAGTAAGGAGGAGGAAGAAGAAGAATCAATTACCCCAAAATCTACAACAAATACATCTACAACAACAAATACATCTGCAACTATAACTACATCTGCATCAACAACAACAACAACAAACTCACTCAATCTCTTTGATATTATTCCAAATGTTGAGAAAATAGAAAATAAAAGCATAGGAGCTGAAGAATCGCAAAAAATTGATATTGGTATCAAAGATAGTGAGGCAGAATTTCAAAACGTAAGTGGAGCACCTAACATAAGTAATACATCTCCAGAAATAGAGTTTGGTATCAGAGATGGTGATGCCGAATTCGAAAGTGTAGGACGAGTTCCAATAAAAAGAAATACGACATATAAATTAAAAAACACTGCAAACATGCATAACACTGAAATAGAATTTACAAAGAGAGGAATAATAGAGAATTTTAAAAACCAATTAATTGAGAATGAAAGGAAAATAGGAGGGCATCTGGATTTAGGGAGAAGGGGGTAAAATTTAAAAGTGCTACGGTAGGTGTTAAATGTCATTACAATAATATATATAGAAGATCACATGTTAAACGTGGTGTAAATAAATCTAAACGTAGGAATGCAAATAATATAACTACCTCCCACCACCAACGAAAACGTAAACGAAATGTTAATACCCCCCTAGCAACATTAAGAATAAATTGTTTTGAATTTGCTGAAGTTCTATCACATTCACTAATACATGCAGAGAGACAGAAAGATAGGAAAGTATATGAAAGAATTTCGAAAGATGCTGATTCTTATTTCTATGCAAGAGAGTAAAAGGGAAGAGATTGGAGATGTAGAACCAGGATATCTTAGCGATGACCCACAAATAAATGAAATAGGTATCGAAACAGCAGAAAAAATTAATGGAATATATTTGAGAAAGAGAAATATAGAATCTCAAATGCTAATTGAGTATTTAAATAAAAAAGAAAGTGAGATTAGTACAGACAGAATTCTAATTAATGACATTAATGACTTCAATATAACTAATAGTGATACTATAATCTGATTGAGAATATTTCCCTACTGTTTTTTTTGTTTTTGCAGAATTTAAATAAAGAAGTTGATAATACTATTTCAAGTGGGGTACAAAAAGGTGAGTTGAATAATATATAAAATAATATTTATATATACTAATAATATTTATATTTTCAGAATTTCAAAACCTTATCAAAAAAGAGGTTAAAGATGATAGTCTGGGTCCGTATGATGATGATGATGATGATGATGATGATGATGATGATGATGATGATGATGATGACCACGATGTAAACATTTTCGATGAGGATAATCCAGAACCATGCATCACAAGATCACCTAGTGAGGACGAAACTATTCTTGTTGAAGATGGAATAAATAACTACGTGCAAACTATTCCTTTAAATTTAGATAAGGATAATGATGAATACATAAAATCAATTCCTTTAAGTAATCACGATGATAAAATCTATATATTAGAGGATGGAATAAATAGTTATGTACAAACTATACCACTAAATACACCAGTTTACAAAAAAAAATTGATGAAATACGCACTTCATGAAACCTTTATTTTCCGGTAAGGTACATCTTTCTGATTAAGAAAAGAGCACTTACAATTTTTTGTATGGTACCAATTTTTTTTAAAGTGTAAAAAACGTTTTTGATGCTTTTTTAATTTCTAACTCGAGCTGTGATTAACCGATTGCGGACATCAAAGACTCATTTTACAGGTAATAGAATGCCCTCTAACTTTCTTATACACGGCATTGAGTTCCATTTAAGTTTAGAAGCTACACTTCGTCAAAGTGGAAAAAGTTTGAAAAAATGGAAAAAAGCTGGCAAAAATGGCTTCGTTAAAAATACACGCCTAAAAACTGAAATTAGTTTTATAACTTCTACTTAAGGATACATCTTTAAGCCAACTAATAAGACCATCAACTCAAAAAACAAACAAGGGTTCGATTTTATATCGATTTTTTACGTTGGGGAAAACGGGTATTACAGCCCTGTTAAGTCACTTAACAGCTGTAAACGGCCAAAAAATCACCGTTTTCGGAAGCTTCAAAAATGCATATCAAATTAATTTGCTGGTGGATTGTAATGCTCAATAGCTTGTTTTCTTTGTCTTAGTACCTTCTACCAGTAAAAATTATTAAACTAATTTCGGTTTTTAGGCGTGTATTTTTAACGAAGCCATTTATACCAGCATTTTTGCAATTTTTCTGCCTTTTTCAACTTTGACGAAGTGAAGCTTTTAAACTAATGAATGGAACTGAATGCCGTGTAATAAAGTTAGAGGGCATTCTATTACCTGTAAAATGAGTCTTTGATGGCCGAAATCGGTTTACCACAGAAATTAAAAAAGTGTCAAAAACGTTTTTTACACTTAAAAAAAAATTGGTACCATACAAAAAATTTTAAGTGCTCTTTTCTTAATCAGAAAGATGTACCTTACCGGAAAATAAAGGTTTCATGAAGTGCGTATTTCATCAATTTTTTTTTGGAAACTGGTGATATAGAAGAAAGTAAGCAAATTAAATGTAATTCGAAGAAAACATTTTAATTGTTCTTTAAAATAAAATTTTTATAATATTGTTCTGTTAAATTTTAACATTAACCTCTAATAAGCTATGTTTGTTCTTTAAATTAACAAAAAAAAAAAAAAAAACTTTTATAATCTTGTTTTTAATTGTAATATTAACCTCTAAATAAGGCAATGTTTTTTAAAATAAAAAATTTATAATGCTGTTTTGATTTGTAATATTTGGTTTATACATTACCTTGAATTACCCTTTAAATAAAAAAGCGATGTTTATTATTATTATGATTATTAATATTATTATTATTATATTATTATTATTATTATTATTATTATTATTATTATTATTATTATTATTATTATTATTATTATTATTATTATTATTATTATTATTATTATTATTATTATTATTATTATTATTATTATTATTATTATTATTATTATTATTATTATTATTATTATTATTATTATTATTATTATTATTATTATTATTATTATTATTATTATTATTATTATTATTATTATTATTATTATTATTATTATTATTATTATTATTATTATTATTATTATTATTATTATTATTATTATTATTATTATTATTATTATTATTATTATTATTATTATTATTATTATTATTATTATTATTATTATTATTATTATTATTATTATTATTATTATTATTATTATTATTATTATTATTATTATTATTATTATTATTATTATTATTATTATTATTATTATTATTATTATTATTATTATTATTATTATTATTATTATTATTATTATTATTATTATTATTATTATTATTATTATTATTATTATTATTATTATTATTATTATTATTATTATTATTATTATTATTATTATTATTATTATTATTATTATTATTATTATTATTATTATTATTATTATTATTATTATTATTATTATTATTATTATTATTATTATTATTATTATTATTATTATTATTATTATTATTATTATTATTATTATTATTATTATTATTATTATTATTATTATTATTATTATTATTATTATTATTATTATTATTATTATTATTATTATTATTATTATTATTATTATTATTATTATTATTATTATTATTATTATCCCCGCAGGGGCACCCAACACCGGGTGACGGGTCTGACATACCCGCGGACCCCTAGTCACGGCAAGACACTGGAACGATAAATTGACTTACGATTATGCACACAAAAGACGATTTGATGATATCGGGCTTGACGAATGCAGCATACTGACACCTTAGTACGCAAGAGTGACATTTTGCAGAAACGGCTATCGGGATAATGTTACTTTCGCCTCCGTCCAGTTAAAACTTAGCAAGTCTCTTCGTACGTTCAAATCACATCACCGTTGACTCGGCGGTACAGGTGCAGTTGAAATGATTCCTGCTTTGCGTCCGTCCTGGCTCTGAACACAAACGCCCATGAAGCTTTGTGTCAACCCTCGCATGAACCTCACTGCTTGCATAGGGACCCATGGGGACATTTGGGACAACTGTACATAGGTGAGGAGATAGCGGCGTAGAGTTTGGACCCTTTAATGCAAGATGACAACTCAATTAACACCAAACAATATAGAAGAAGCTTTCCGAAAGAGCAACTTGATGGCTAGGTCGCCTCAAAGAAACACGACCATCGAAAGGAAGGAAAATAACGAACTTGCTGAACAGAACACTCCGAAAAAAGGAAAGGACTCCGAAGCATCACAGCAGATAGACCCTCAAACTCCTGCAATAGTTAGGAAAGAGACAGCACCGACAACACAGCGAAGCTCCCCTCGACAGGAACTAATATATAAGATGAGAACATTAGAGGAAGAATCTCTGACCAAGTGCAAGGCAATAATAAGGAAGATGAAGCATGCGATGCAAAAACAAAGAAATATCAGCATGGAAGTCAAGGACGGTACAGCTGAACTTACGGAGCTCTTCGATGTTATAGAAAGCTACAGAGCGAGCTGGAAAAAAGCTGAAGTCGAAAAACTAAAAGACATGAGTAAGGCAATACCGAAGACCTTGAAGATAGTCGATACCCCGCTGTCGTCAACCCAAAAGAGAGCAGCTACCAGCCCGGCAGTACAGGACTCAAGCAAAAAAGCCAGAGATAAAGAATCAAATAATGGCTTTCAAACAGTGACTAACAAAAAACGGAAAAAAGATGCAAAATCGGACGAACGAAATATAAAAAGAGACGTTAAGGGTGAAAAGAAAGATAAACCTAGCACAAGAGTAAGATCTCGACCAGATGCTGTGCTAGTAAGGCTAACTGAAGGAAAGAGCTATGCACAAGTTCTGAGGGACCTACGAAATAGCGTGAAACCAGAAAATGACGTCAGTAATATCCTGTCGATAAGAAAAACAAGATCAGGTGACATGCTCCTAGAATTGTCTAGGGGGAGCAAAGCAGAACTATTATGCGAGACAATCAAGACCAGGCTCAAGGGTGATGCAACGGTTAGAACCATGAAACAGCAAACCAAACTGGAAATTCGAGATATAGACAGTATTACAGAGGAAAGTGAGATCATTTCCGCAATTAAAACTGGGATAGGAGATACTACCGAAGAAATCAAAATTCATCTGACTGGAGTAAATAGCTCGGAGCAACGACGGGCCTTCGTTACCTTAACGACAGAAGATGCAGCGAAAATATTGAAGGACCCAAGAATCAGGATTGGCTGGACCCTGTGTCGAGTAAAAGAATGCATCGACACTATGCGATGCTTCAAATGCTTTGGAGTGGGACACACGCAAAGGGATTGTAAGGGGCCAGATCGAAGAAACCTATGTATCAGATGCGGAGAGACTGGGCACAAAATGAAAGAATGCAAAAACCCAGTAAGATGCTGTGTTTGCGCAGCGGAGGAAAGGATAGAGCTAAACCACCTCCCTGGGACAACAAAATGTCATAGCGGCGCAAGTAAAAATAGGGAATGAAAGTCCTACAGGCAAATATGCACAGAAGCAGAACGGCCAATGATCTGCTGCTTCAAATAGCATTGGAGCATCATGTAGATCTAGCCATTATCAGCGAACAATACAAAACTCGGGAGGACGGTCTGTGGATAGAAGACGAGACGAAAACCGCGGCTTTATGGATCCCAGCTTTCAGCACCGTTACACACCACACCCCCATTAGACAGAATTGTTACGTATCAGCACAAGTTGAGGACTGGACCGTTATTAGCTGCTACCTAACACCCTCCGATGACATTACGACTTTCGAAAGAAAACTCGAAGATATCGAAGATGCTGCCAAGCAAGCTCAGGGAAAGGTTCTATTAGCAGGTGACTTTAACTCAAGAGCGGAAGAATGGGGCATGGCATCAACCAACTCCAGAGGCAGGAAAATTCTAAACATGGCTGCAAGACTCGGAATGGTAGTTGCAAACATAGGATCAACCGCTACATTTAGACGACCAGGAAATGAAGGAACAATCCCGGATATAACGCTTGTGTCGGAAGAAATGGCAAACAAGGTCGCCGAATGGAAAGTATTAGAAATCTTTAACGGAAGCGATCACGAGTATATTTCCTACAAGCTGTCACAAGGCGAACAAAATCCCTCTGAAAATCGCCTTAGCCTAGGAAAAAAGGGATGGAACGTAAATAGACTGAGCAAAACAACTCTCATCAACGAAATTGATAGAAAAGCAGATACTATACGGCAAAACGACGAGAATATAATCAACGACACTATGTCAATTATTAAAAAAGCGTGCAACGTCGCAATGCCAAAACGGGGAAACCCACACAGGCAAGGTCAAGAAGCATACTGGTGGACAAATGAAATAAAAATCTTAAGAGAGAAATGCCTCAAAACTAGACGCCGCTTCACCCGAGCAAGACGTAGAGGAATATTTACTACCCAGGAACAGGAGTACAAAAAAGCTAAGAAGGATCTTAATATTGCCATCCGGAAATCCAAGATTAATAAATGGAAGTGCCTTTGCAACGATGTTAACTCTGACCCTTGGGGACTAGGCTACAAAATCGTCATGAAGAAACTTAGGTCCCGGAGATCCTTGCCGGAACTACAGGTAGAACAGATGGACAATATTGTCAGAGCACTCTTCCCTACTCATGAGATTCGGCCGCGGAGAAGAACGGTGTCCGACCCCGAAGAACGAGTAGACATGTTTACATTAGAAGAACTTGCAAGGGCAACAAAAAGTTTAAAAAGTAGGAAAGCCCCGGGACCCGATAACATACCTGCGGAGGTCCTGCAAGCAATTGCAGAGAGGCGACCTAATCTTCTGCTCGATATGTTTAATGCTTGCATCCGAAAAGGACTATTTCCCGAGCAATGGAAACTGCAACGTCTGGTTCTGATAAGCAAGGGCAAAGGAGATCCCTTATCGCCATCAGCATATCGACCATTATGTATGTTAAATACGACAGGAAAACTCCTAGAAAAGATGATCAAACCTCGTCTAGCAGCAGCAGTTAACAGAGCCGGAGGACTCTCTCCAAGGCAGTTCGGTTTTAGACCAGGGAGGTCCACAATAGAGGCAATCCAAGAGGTGTATTGCGAAGCACTACGAAGCCAACAAGGAAATCTCTACTCGAGACCTATAGTACTCTTAGCAACACTGGATGTCAAAAACGCATTTAACAGCGTTAAATGGGAAAATATTACAGACGCACTAGAACACAAATTCAAAATCGGCGGATACCTCTTGAAAATATTACAAAGCTACCTCGAAAACCGGAAGCTACTGTACCAAACAAAGGCAGGCGAGAAATGTGTAAAGGTAACATCAGGAGCTGCACAAGGATCAATACTGGGACCCGAGCTATGGAATATTAGCTACGACGAAATACTGCGCATAGAAATGCCGGAAAACACGACCTTAGTAGGATATGCGGACGATATAGTTGCAGTTATCTCGGCTCGTAACCCCGAAAACGTACAGCGTAAGCTAAACCAGGTGATGCTCCGGGTTAAAGGATGGATGGACAATAATGGTTTGCAGCTTGCCACGGAAAAAACCGAGTTGTTGCTAGTGACAACGAAGCAGATCCCACTAGAAATAGATATGAGAGTAGGAGAAAATATCATTAGGACGCAGAAAGTGATAAAATATCTAGGAGTTCGTCTTGAGCCCAAACTGACGTTTAAGGCTCAAATTCAGCACGCTAAAAGCCGAGCGACCGACACTGCAAAATCACTTAGCAGACTCATGGCAAACGTAGGTGGACCAATCCAGTCAAAACGCAAATTACTCATGGAAGTGAACCATGCAATCCTGCTTTATGGATGTGAGGTTTGGGCTAGAACACTGCGTGTAAAGTGCAGACTAAAACCCTTGCTCGAAGTTCAAAGGACAATAGCATTGAGGATAATCAGCGCCTATAGAACGGTATCAGGACCAGGAGCTCTTGTCACTGCGGGTGTAATACCGATTGATCTCCTAGCAAGAGAACGCCAAAAAGTCTACGAGCTAAAGCAAAGTGGAGTAGCGACAAGACAAACAAAAGAGCAGTGTAGAGAAGAGAGCCTGGACTTGTGGCAAAATAGATGGCAGCATGAATGCTCGGGAAAATGGACAGCTAGGCTTATACCCAACGGAACCGTTTATTACTACCTAACTCAAATGCTGACCGGCCACGGCTATTTCAGGGCCTTTTTGCACACTATCGGGAAAAGCGCACAAGCTACGTGCATTTATGAAGACGCCGAGAGGGACAGTGTAGAACACACTATATTCCATTGTGATCGGTTTCGATCAGAACGCACCGGACTAACGGATGCCATTGGAGATATATCACCTGAAAACATAATCGAACGAATGATAAGCAGTGAGGCGGCCTGGAATCACGTTAAAGCCTATGTTGGAACGATCTTAAGGTCAAAGAAAAACGATCTTGATAGACGAGAAACGGAATAGACTGACTGACTAGGAAGAGTAAAAGAAAAAAGGAACTGGACGAAAGGATCCAGCAAGGGTAGTCTGGACGCAGACCATCAAAGCGGCTCTGTGGATCGTCTCTCCTGGGGGGCCAACTTTTATCCGTTACGATACGGGTTGGCAAACCAATAGAGACGAGCCATAGAGCTCTGCATTGTACAGACGAGAGCTTAAGCTGAGCAAGAGGCCCCACTTCGAAGTAATGCGAAAGCTTTTCCGAAGTGGATACAGGCCTGATGAGCGGGGGTTTTTAGTGGGTGCGAGCCCCACATACCACATCTACGACGGTAGTGTGAGATGCACAAGGCATTTTCCCCCCCTCAACCCAAAAAAAAAAAAAAAAAAATTATTATTATTATTATTATTATTATTATTATTATTATTATTATTATTATTATTATTATTATTATTATTATTATTATTATTATTATTATTATTATTATTATTATTATTATTATTATTATTATTATTATTATTATTATTATTATTATTATTATTATTATTATTATTATTATTATTATTATTATTATTATTATTATTATTATTATTATTATTATTATTATTATTATTATTAGAGATTACATTTATTCTTTTTCACAATTTAGTAAATTTAATTCGAATTCTGTATACAACATTTCAAATGTACAATCATCAATATTCTTCTTAAATTTTTCTATTTCAATGTCTTGATTATTATTTCTATTAGGACAATTCTCTATTTCTTTTATTCTTTGCTCGAATACATAAATATTTGCATTTATTTCATCAAGTTTCATTTCTAATTTGTTTTTGTTGAAAATATTTGCATATGCACCACTGTATGTCTTATTCCTTTTTTGAGTTATACACTTATGTAACGAGTAACGAATCCTCTTTCTTCTTTATGCTCTGGTTCTGCCTGCGTGCAGCATTTTCTTTCAGTCTCTAATAAATCGTCAAACCGAATAGGCTATGGGCCCAGGACAGAAAGAAAACTACTGTGTAATAGTCGAAAAGATTATACGATAATTAGAGATTCGGTGGTGTTTTAAAAAGATGAACAAGATGAGTTCGCAAAACTCAATAGAAAAACTTGATAGTGACAATTATAGTTCGTGGGCAGTGCAGATGAAAAGTCTGCTGGTACACTCAGAACTTTGGTCGATTGTGTGTGGTCGTGAAATTAAAAACGAAAGTGGAACGGTTGCGGAGCTGGCAAACTTTGATAACAAGGATGAAAAGACCCTCGCGAGTATTTTGTTGTGTATAAAGCCGTCCCAGATTAATTATGTTAAACACTGCAAGTCATCAATGGAAGCTTGGAAAAAGCTGGCTAGTGTTCACCTGCCTAGTGGACCAGCGCGTAGAATACAGTTGTTTAAACAGTTGCTGTATATGAAGATGTCAGAGTCAGACAGTATCGCAGTGCATTGGGGTAATTTCTGTGACGTCATCGAGAAATTACAAGAGATTGATCAAACAGTCCCAGAAGAAATGACCGTAATAATTTTGTTGTCCAGTCTATGTGATTCGTACGAAAATTTCGTAATCGCTATGGAGACTCGTGATTTTTTGCCTTCCTTGAGTTCTCTGAAAATTAAGTTGCTGGAAGAGGGAGTACGACGAAAAGTGGGAGACAAAATGGCAAATAGAGCGGAACAGAAAATGTACTCGTCGCGTGCCGAAAAGGAAAAGCCCAAGCATAAGAAAGACATGAAAAATGTGGAATGTTGGAACTGCGGTCGTTACGGACATGTTTCGGCAAAGTGCTACTCAAAGAAAAACGCAAGGCCAGAAAAGGATACCAATAGCGAGAGCAAACGCGGAGAGAACAAAACGTCCTTCTCGGTTTTCGCTGCCGCAGCGAGTCAAAGTGGACTAACGAAAAATATTTGGTGCGTTGACAGTGGAGCAACAGCCCATTTATGTGTTCGTACAAAACCTTCAGTGTAATTTTATTTCGGTGTCGAAAGCAACTAATAACGGTTTCGAAATAAATTTTTCGAAAAGTTGTGCGAATGTCAAGAATAAGAGCGGCGAAACGGTATTAAAAGCGAACGAACAGAATGACTGGTTTATTTTCGAAAATAAGAACAAAAAGGCTTTTGCTGCAAACGGGAAAACAAATCCAGTAATAACGTGGCACAATAGATTTGGACATTTGAATTTCGAAAGTTTAAAATCCATGATTCGCAAAGAATTGGTGTATGGTCTATGCGGAGTAACCGGTAGCACGAATGACTTTGTTTGCGAGACGTGTGCGAAAAGCAAGATATGCGTGAAACAATTCCCAAAAGTGGCGGAAAATCGTTCGAGCCAAGTGTTGGGACTGATCCATACGGACGTATGCGGTCCTATGAGTACAGTTTCCAAAGGAGGAGCGCGTTATTTTGCTACATTCATAGACGACAAGACTCGTTATGTATCGGTGTATATGCTTAAAACAAAGGACCAAGTTTTTGAGAAATTCAAAGAATTTATGTTGTTAGCTGAGAAGCAAACTGGGCAGCAGATTAAAGCTATACGGAGCGATAATGGTAGAGAGTACATTAATGGCGCATTCGAAAACTTCCTGGTAAGCAATGGGATAAAGAGGCAGCTCACCGTTCCCCACACTCCACAGCAAAACGGCGTTGCTGAGCGTGCCAATCGGACGCTAGTGGAAATGGCAAGGAGCATGATGGTTCACGCTAATGCGAACGAGTACCTGTGGGGGGAAGCGATAATGACTGCGATGTACCGATCAGAAACGTCTACATTGCCAGACATGACTCCATACGAAGCATGGCTTGAAAAAAAAAGCATGGTTTGAAAAAAAAACCCAGCGTATCCCATCTTAAGGTGTTTGGTACAAAGGCAATTGTCTCAGAAAGGAATAGAGCATATCCTGGTTGGGTATTCAGAAACTGCCAAAGCGTATAGACTCTTCAATCCTGATATGCAAACTATCAATGAAGCTAGAGATGTAGTGTTCCTTGAGCACGATATAACAAAAAGCGAGGATATATCGACCGTGGAATTGGCAGAAAACGGAAGGGTTTTTGGTGAGGAGATAAATGGCGGTCATGATGGAAATGACGGAGATCTTGCAAGGGACGAACAGTCGGGAGCAGAAGATGGTGAAGACGAGTTGGTTGATAGCGTCAACAGAGTTCAGCGAGGCCCAGGTAGGCCTAAGATAATTCGTACTGGAAGGCCAGGACGACCACGTAAGGAGTACAATATGCTTAACGCTATTGGAGTTGCCGACGTCCAAGTACCGAGTGGAGTCAAGGAGGCTTTGAGCTTGACACAGGCTGAAGAATGGAAGGTTGCGATGCAGAAGGAGTATTCTCAACTACAGTCCACCAAGACATGGAGTATTGTAGATCTTCCTCCTGGTGAGAGAACTATTGGATGCAAATGGGTGTTTGCGGTTAAAGGAGACCAGTACGGCAACGTGGAACGGTTTAAGGCTCGCTTAGTCGTAAAAGGTTGTGGACAGGAGTACGGCATAAACTACACAGAAACATTTTCCCCAGTGGCTCGGTATTCTTCCATCCGATTGGTGATTGCACTGGCGGTCGAGAACAAAATGTTTATGCATCAAATGGACGTCTCAGCTGCGTATCTCAATAGCGACCTACAAGATGTAGTCTACATGCGGCAACCGGAAGGGTTCGTGGACACAGCGTATCCAAAAAGAGTGTTGAGGTTGCACAAGTCTTTATACGGTCTGAAGCAGAGTGGGCGTGAATGGAACAAGAAATTGGATGATACTCTTCAGCGTATTGGTTTTTTACAATGTACCAGTGAGCCGTGCATTTATACCAAGAACCACGGCGAAAAATTTAACTTAATTGTTGTATATGTCGATGATCTAATTATTGCTTGTTCCAGAAAAGAAGACCTTGTCGACATAAAACTTCAAATCGCACGAGAATTTGCAGTAGTAGATGGCGGAGAGCTGAATCACTTTTTAGGCATGGAGATCGAGCGGAATGGAGAGACGGGCAGTGTGGCAATTGGCCATAAGCAGTATATCGACGGGCTGTTACGAGATTATGGCATGGAGGACTGTAAGCCGAATGCAACGCCTTTGGAGGTTGGTTATCAGAACCTATGTGTTTTGGAAGACTGTCCACGAGTCAACCAGAAGCAGTATCAATCGCTTATTGGATCACTGCTGTACCTAGCAATGACTACGAGGCCAGACATTGTTCATTGTGTGGCAAAGTTGGCTCAGAGGTGCAGTGACCCCCATAAGGAACATGAGGTGGCCGCTAAACGCGTCCTTCGTTACCTAAAAGGAACTTCGGACTTGAAGTTGTACTATGTTCGAACTGGTGTGCCTGTTCACTGCTTTGTGGATGCAGACTGGGCAGGTGACTGTATTGACCGCAAATCGTTCAGCGGTTGGGCGTTCTTTATGGCTGGAGCAGCGTTTTCGTGGGAGTCGAAAAAGCAGAGCATCATAGCACTCAGTAGCACGGAGGCTGAGTATGTGGCGCTTTCAACAGCAGCTAAGGAGGCTGCTTACGTGCTGAAGCTGATATCTGAGATGGGTTTCGAGACGGCGCCAACATTGATGATCTACAGTGACAATCAGAGCGCACAATGTTTAGCTAAGAATGCGAGTTTTCATGCTAGAAGTAAACATATAGATATCAAGTATCATTTCATAAGAGATTTGTATAAGAAGAAAGTCATTGATATTGAATATGTTCCAACCGAAGATATGATTTCAGATGTGCTAACTAAAGCCCTATGTAAAGTTAAGCACACAAAATGTATTACTTCACTAGGGTTAAACTAAAAAAGAATCTCTTGAATTAGATATACCGCGGTGAGAAGGAGTGTTGAAAATATTTGCATATGCACCACTGTATGTCTTATTCCTTTTTTGAGTTATACACTTATGTAACGAGTAACGAATCCTCTTTCTTCTTTATGTTCTGGTTCTGCCTGCGTGCAGCATTTTCTTTCAGTCTCTAATAAATCGTCAAACCGAATAGTTTTCTTCTATTTTATAATGTCCATATTGTAATGTATTAATTTTATTGTTTTGTATAACGAGTTTTGTATCTTTGTGGCTGAGAACAACTTTTTTACACTTAACTGTTGATAAAAGATGATTTTTAGATCTAATCATTGACATGGATCCGACCACTTCCTCTTCCGAAAACAAACATTTTTTAAAACTATTAAAAGTTAATTGATCAATGGCACTTCTTTTAACCCCCTTTGATTTTTTCACTGTTTTTTCAGAGATGTCATTAATATTAGATGACTTAAAGGCATACATTTTCGATCTTAAACCAACAAATTCAGTCATCGGTCTTCCATTGAGTTCATCTTTAAAAAATCCCAACCTCTTTTTATTAGCTTTAGGGAAATTATAGAGATTTAATAATTCATCAGAATAATCTGATGTATTAAAACTTCATCTCAATATCATTCTGAATATCTTTATAAAAATCATCAGTATTAATTGTGTATATAAAAGAATCTGTATCCATATAATTTAATTGCACATTTTCATTGTATTTGGGTTTTATATAATTATAATGAAAATCATACATTTTCCATTTTGATAAATCTAATACAACAAAACCTAAATATACAGGTTTATTGTATAAGACATTTAACCTTTTCATTTGAAAAGCAAAGAAGTTTTCTGAAAACTGTTTTACGCTATGGAAGTTGGACTTTGAAATAAGAGATCTAGCGAAATGTCTTTTAGGTCCAGCAGAGTCTAATGGTGAAGCACTTTCCCATTCTGTAATTAACTTTACATCCACTCTTTTATTAACATTTTCCATGGTTTTTCCATAGACAGCATTATTATAAAGTTTAAAAAAATCTGTTTCAAATGCATTTTTTGCATTAGTTCTATGAAATGTATTCAAGTCAATGTATGTTTTAACCAAGAAACGAAGACCTCTATGGATTTTTTTAGAATTAAACCATTTTCTATACACTGTTGAAGATTTTTATAATGATAAATGAATAAATGAATAAATTTATATTGATCTATATCAGTTAATAAATCTAATTCAATTTTAGTACACTTCAACATAGCTTCCCGTGATAAGCCTGGTGTTGTGAAAAAATGTGCTGGATCAAGTGAATAAATTTGAATACAAAGTCTTCGGAAGTTTTCAAAGACATCAGCCATTAATAAATCATCTGTTTTCAAATATAACTCTAAATAATCTTTTAAGTTCTCACATGAAAACTCATTCCATACCTCTTGTGCGTGAGTGTAATTTTCGTTTGAACATTCCCATTCAGTTAAGGAACTATAGAAAGCTTCTCTAGGAGGTAATATACTTTCTTTTAATTTCTCAACTGAATCTAAATATTCATAAGGAAATACACCCTTTCTTCGCATAAGGTTATGAAGCTAATGTATCTAATGCAGAAGGCATAAAACGAAACGAATCTAGAAAACGGATTTTAAAGTTTTCACCATTACTAATAGTTATAATTTTTGATATTGAAATATATTGTTCCTTATTTAATGGAATTTACTTTTTTTTACCAGGTATGAGAGCCAAATCTTTTATAAATAGATGACAATCATACCTAGTGAAATTGTGGAAGAAAACAGGAATAAATTTTGGGACTTTATATTTTAAATTGCACGCATTATGTGCTGCACCACTAAATTTTCCTGTGAAGTGACAGTGATCCCTAACTCTATCTAATAAAAGAGGAGTGTTGCATATATGGGACGTTCCATATCAACCCGGCCACCCCCTTTTTTTTTTTTTTTTGTAAGTGGACAGCACCAAATTGATTGGAAAGCTCTTTGGTTCCAATATTTTACCTCATACCTATTTTGGCTAAGTTACCACTCTTTCGCCGTATATTCGCGTTAGAAAGAAAACACAAAATCAATATTATCTTTCGAACGAAAGACACAATTTGCATGGTGTAAAAACAGAACAAGAGAGAACGCTATAGTCGGGTTGGTGTCCCGACTATCTAATACCCGTCACTCGGCTAAAGGGAGTGCGAGGGAGATGGAGATATAAACTTTGATCAGGCCTAACTTTTTAACGAATGGTCCGATTTAAAAAATTTCTTCTACATTTCGATAGGTATAACTAAACACAACAGAATTGCATTTATACTTATCCAAAATCTTTAAAAATGTGGGCGCCAGACACATTTTATTATAGTTTGTGGGCGATTATGGGTGATTGTGGGCGTTAGAGGGGGCGTGGCGCTCGGCTGAAATAAACTTGCGCTGCGTAGGAAGCCCAAGAATATTTGTTGGTAATCCCAACTTTCTAGCTTTTGTAGTTTCCGAGATCACAGCGTTCATACAGACAGACAGACGGACAGACGGAGAGACGGACAGACGGACATGGCTAGATCGACTCGGCTAGTGATCCTGATCAAGAATATATATACTTTATGGGGTCGGAAACGCTTCCTTCTAGCTGTTACATACTTTTGCACGAATACAATGTAC
>JBAMCJ010003012.1:0-11597 GCA_037075205.1 Drosophila prostipennis | reverse complement strand
ATTTATTATAAATCTATAGGTATATCTTAAGTTTCTTTGTGATGGCGAAAGAAAATTTAATTTAAATACATTAAAAAATATATATTAGTTTTATTTGGAAAATATATATTTTACTAGAGCTCGACAAAGAATCGACTGAAGCATACTACTTTGCGATCGTTGAGTCCATTTTCAGTGGACTACCAATGACTTTTTCAATAAAGTAACATTTGGGGAAGTTTCGAACCATCTATGGTACATTTAAATATTTCTGTGCTGATATTTGTCTAAACAATTTAAGGGAATTTTTCTAATTTTACTATCGTATTTCATTTCTCGCTTGTGAAATCGATACATATTTAATATTTAATACATATTTATTTTATTTCTTTGACAGGTGGAGGATTTGCTTTGGCCGAGGGCAGTCGGGTATGCGGAATGGCCAAAATGCTGGGACAGTCCTTGGCATTCGCTGGAGAAATGCACTATGTCCTGGTTGTGGCCATGTGCATTGCAATTTCCCTATTTTGCACAGCCTTCGCTTCTAACGTGGCTATATGCAACATTCTGATTCCGATCTTCTCGGAAATGGTAAGCTTTTTATTGATCCCATATATTTTTCGTAATTTTATTATTAATATAATTTGTAATATTATTAGGCCCTGGCCATCAAAGTCCATCCCATCGTATTGACTTTTCCCTCTGCTCTGGCCTGCAGCTTGGCCTTTCATCTGCCCGTGAGCACTCCACCAAATGCAATTATCTCCGGCTATACGGGTTTGAAAACCAAGTACATGGCTGTTGCCGGTATTTTGCCAACAATTTGGGCCTTCTTCTGTCTGCTATTCACTGGAACCGTGTGGACAATGGTGATCTATCCGGCGACCACCGATTTCCCCAAATGGGCTGAATAAAGAAGCAGGAATGGGAAAAATGTCCAGTAGTGAGAAAATCACTTGGAAATAAGGTTAAATTTCATCCGTTATAACATTTTAAATTATTCCAATTGTTTTCTAACTACTTTTCAAAACTATTCCGCAAAGGTTTATCCGTATCCTCAAAAGTATTACAATAATGCGTACAAAATTATTAGAATGGGATGAACATTTATGAAATTTCCGATATTCCCAATAATTTTCCTGTCAAATCAAAATATTCGTACCTTTTAAGTTAAAAGACTGGTGTTTTCGCTTTGGCAGCAAAATTGTTGACGTGAATGCCAAGCCTTGCAAAATGTATGAACATTAATCGTTTTCAATTTTCCGAATTTTCCCAATTTAATTTATTTTTTCCCATTTTAGTTTTAGGTGACAGCGCACAGTTGTTGCTCTTTTTATACCAAGCTTATTCAGTTTCTCTTTTGGTGACCAATAAATACATAACGCACAATTTGTGGCAATAAAAACTGTACGTGAAACTTGTTTAAAAGTACAAAAGCCTTCTCAATGGCTAAATTGGGAACTTGGGATGGGGCGGAAATCTAGCCTACGGGAGGGCGTTCAAACTCACTTAGGAGAAAACAAAAACTTTATGCAAACACAGCAAGATGTCCTTCGGCTGGTCCTTCACCTGAACTCATTCACATTCGCAGAGCGCTTCATACGGTGTTATAAAATCAAGCCAAACATCATTACTCTGGGCAACTGAATTATATTGCGTTTCATGCGTAAATGATATGTATTGTATGCCGAGCACCCGAGGAACCATTTATAGCGCTCAAATCCCCAGCCGACATACGCATAAACAAATAATGTACAAGCTCAGGGAAAATTCCAATGCGAGTCGGTAGTCCTTAGGTACTCATGTGTATAAGAAACGCACCGAAATAAATGTAATAAAAACCCTGACAAGCGGAATATACATACGTAATCAAGACACGAATAAAAACACGCTTTTCAACACTGATTACGGTGAGGCATGCGGCAGGACTTCATCAGCAGGACGTCAGGACGACGACGCCGATGGGGGGGCTACAACATAAGCCCGCCAAATGGGCGACAGTGCGGACAACGAACCACCCATCCACCCATTAACCCAGCGCAAAATGCCTGCTGGGGATGGAATGCTGTACAGTGGGTTTGGGGGTTGAAACAACAATGAGGCTTGTCATTTATTCATACACCAATAATAATGACAGATTTCAATAAACATAATTTTTTATTATTTGGACATTTACTTCATCGTATTTCTGTCTGACACGCTGACAGGTTAATGGAAGTAATGAATTATTTATCAAAAAATATTAACAACAATAATAGCTTTCAGGAAAAGTATCCAACATTATTTAAAGCTTTTCAGCAATGTTTTATTCAAGTGGATTTCAGGGACTTTTTATTTATTTATTGAGAAAGAACCTTTGTGCAATTTTTTTAAAGCTTTACTAATTTTTTTTTTCTTTATTGCACTGTTTTTTGGCAGTAATAAAATATAGCTAATTAAACGCTTACATGACTATAGCCTATTATTCAAGGATTTCAAAGTCTTTTAATTTATTTATTCAGTATCATTTCTATATTTTTCTTGTCCCATTCTTTATTAATTATTTTTTTCCTTGATCCATAATTTCAGTTATTTAATTAAACATTTACATGACTATATCATTAGTTATCTGATAAATCTGTGAATTTATGTTTTGAATCCCTTAAAAAAAACAGTTAAACATAGTGTAAAATATGACCGACACAAAGCTCTTATTAATATCTCATTCTCATCAGGATTTCTACATCACTGTCGGTGTTATCTTTATCTACTCACCACTGTAATAATTGTTGTCCGAATAACCGTATTTGCCGGCTGTCCTGCCCCCGCCGGCCATCTTTATAGATTGCTTTGTTTCCTTGGCTCGTGTTGATACTTCCTGCTGCCCTAAGCCGATGTTGTTCTTGTTAGTTAGTTGTTAGGGACTATGGCTGCCACTTCGGGACCATAAAACACTCAAAGCTGTATGGTCTGCTGATCGGCTTTTGGCTGTGCTAAAGTTCCTCCTTTTGCTGCTTCTTCGGATGCTTCCGGGAAAACAACTGGAGGAGAAGAGAAGAGCGGAAAGGAATGCAAATAAAATCTGAGTAAATCCAGACCAACAAATTGTTAATGACTCTGTCAGAAGCATATAATCAACTTGGGTATGAAACAGAAATCAGAAGTCTCACATGCCGACGGCATAGGGAAACAGGATATGGAAATAAGTCACAAAGTGTTCTGGGTTTGGCAAAAAAAAGACATAAAACAAGAGAGAACGCTATAGTCGGGTTGGTGTCCCGACTATCTAATACCCGTCACTCGGCTAAAGGGAGTGCGAGGGAGATGGAGATATGTATAAACTTTGATCAGGCCTAACTTTTTAACGAATGATCCGATTTGAAAAATTTCTTCTACATTTCGATAGGTATAACTAAACACAACAGAATTGCATTTATACTTATCCAAAATCTTTAAAAATGTGGGCGCCAGACACATTTTAGTATAGTTTGTGGGCGATTATGGGTGATTGTGGGCGTTAGAGGGGGCGTGGCGCTCGTCTGAAATAAACTTGCGCTGCGTAGGAAGCCCAAGAATATATGTTGGTAATCCCAACTTTCTAGCTTTTGTAGTTTCCGAGATCACAGCGTTCATACAGACTCGGCTAGTGATCCTGATCAAGAATATATATACTTTATGGGGTCGGAAACGCTTCCTTCTAGCTGTTACATACTTTTGCACGAATACAATATACCCTTTTACTCTACGAGTAACGGATATGATAAAAGTAAATAATTACAAATAAATATGTTGAGGTATAAAATAAACAATTGTGGATTATTCTAAATATACTAAACCATAAAATAAACCTCAAGGATTTAAAAAAAAATTTTACACATACTAAAAAAAACTTAATAAATTTATAACCAGTCTTTTTTAGTTGACATCTTCCCACAGCGACATCAAACCATAATTATTAATTAAATCTTAATCTAAAGCCATTGAAATATGCAAAATAAATCCGTTTCCTTTGTTTCGGCTTTAATGGAATTCATTTCTGGGAACACGCTAGCTTAGCCGCCAGTCACGTTACGTATACGCAACGTCAGCATGTTTTAATTACAGCAAACACCCAAACAGGAGAGCTCGCCTCGTCTGGTCGTGTAATTATGCATATAATTAATATGCAAGTACTTATTTAATATTAACCAAATTGCTGCCACTTGGAGCGTGTCGCCGACGGCAACAGCAGGAGGAGTCACCATCGAGAGCGTTTTGCTCCCATGGCAACAATAAATTGTGTTCAATTTGTGTAATTAGTGTAAGAAGTTTTTCCAGCCAAAGGTGAATACGGTGGGCCATGGGTGGGTGTGTGTGCAATTGTGTGTTAGTGGGCGGGGCAGGCCAATTTACACACATAAATTGTTTCCCAGCTTAGAGAAAGCAATTTGGAAATTGCATGCACAGGGATCAGGGATCAGGGGAGTTAAATGTGAAGGCTGTGCGGTCGGTTTGTGCCTGATGCATTTCTCTAGTTAGTCCGCTCCATTTACTGTGCTCGGGGCCTTTTTCGATGAGACCCACCCGTGCAACAGGGCGGATTTGGCCAAATGAGCTCTGCGATTTGCCATTGCAATTTGCTGACGATAAATTTCCAGTTAAAATCTGAGCTTAGCGCAAATTGGTTCTCCTTTGTGAGGTATATGCAAAGTGTGGCTATAACTTAATTAAAACTTAGCGAAAGCTGTTGGATTCAAGTGGCAGAACGGTGCTATCGGATAGTTTAAAAGCCTGTTAAGACGGAACAATTGATTTAGGACTAAGTTTGCGGGACATAATGAACCTTAAATAACCATTAACTGGGAAGAGTTTTTTCTTTCTCTGAAAAGACAATCTGTTATCCAATTTAAAGTCGCTAAGGAACAGCTAACATTAAAATGTATTACACATATTCCAAAAGTGATTTTCTATTAATTTTGTAAACTTTAAATTAATTGATTTAGGACTAAGTTTGTGAGACATAATGAACCTTAAATAACCATTAACTGGTAAGAGAAAATATCCTTTGAATAGACAATCTGTAATCCAATTTAAAGTCGCTAAACAACAATTAACTATACAATGCATTAGGGGAGTGTAGGATAATGTGACGAACGATTCGTTTTTTTAATGTAACTTTTCTAAAAATCAATATTTTTCAAAAGTGTAAACGCAGAAAGTTGCTTACATCTACTGAGCATATTTCTGTAAAATTTGGAGTCGAAATTCCAACGCAGCCAAATCCCACAGCGTTTGGCGTGAACCCTTCTTTTTTTGCACTTTTAAAAGTTGTAGGGTAATGTGACGAACGATTTGTTCTTTAATGTAACTTCCCCAAAAATCAATATTTTCCAAAAGTGTAAAAACAGAAAGTTGCTTACATCTACTGAGCATATTTTTGTAAAAGTACGATTCGAAATTTCAATGGAGTTAAATCCCACAGCTTTTGGTGTGAGCCATCCTTTCCAACTGACGGCACCACTAAAAACAATACAAAACTAAAACGAAATTGCAGCATTTAATGTTATCTGGTAATATAATAGTTTTCTACACAAAATCAACCATAACAATTAAAATTCTTGAATAAAAAAATTTGTCACCATACAATATTTAATGTTCGTCACAATACCCTACAAGGTACACTTGCAGCAAAAACGGTGTCGCTCTCAAACGGCGAAAATAAAAACACGCCAAGTACCAAAAACTGTTGATAAAGATCTCATTTATACGTGTATATATTTATTTAATTTTATTTTCAACACATCTTTACTCTGGCACTGCTGAAAGACAAATAAATTGAATAGGTTTGCTAATTTGCGCGCCACCTTTTTAGAAAAAAAAACCTCACGAAGAAATTACGGGACTTCTTATTAATATTACTGTAAAAACATTGTCGACACGATAAGGGGAGACGACTACATTTATTTGGAATTTTTGTCGTGACGCCATATATGAGATTCGACGAGTTCGTCACTTTACCCTATTCGTCACATTACCCTACACCTATTTTTCAGTCAATTATCCCAATATTCCAACAGTCGCTAAAACAATTAAGTGAGATAAAAGTGATTTTCTATTAATTTTGTTAAATGTAAATTAATTTTGTGAAACCCCATCTGATACTCTCAGGTTGCCACTACCAACTTATCTCATGAAGCATCATCAATCAAGGCAAGTTTTGCCGTCTGGCTAAATAGCTGGGAAAGTTGGAACGTAGCTACGCGTAGTCCAACTTCTAGGGCAGCTAATCTGTGTACCAGATCACATCACTCACATAGAAACAATCCATTCAGGGCTGAGCTATTAGATTTCTGCCAATCGAGAAGAACTTTTGTCTGGCAAACTTTTCTGTTGGTCCATTTTCCTGGCCTAATGAAATTTATTGACTCCCACGCACAACAATATGTTGTAGCCGTAAAGTTATTCAAATTAAAGTACCTACACAACCTTTTGCATCTACTTTCGGGGTCTTCAAATTTGATTATGAGCCAAAGTTTTCACTGGATCGGTTTTAAAAATTTCTTGCACGTACTGCGTGAAAACTCAATTACACGTTGAAAGAGCAATTCCTCTTCGCCACCGAAACGGAACATCCTGGTCGGGTCCTCCTTTTCAGAAAGGTGGCAAACAAATAATAGAAGTTTTTCCGCTTTGCTGTTTGTGTGTTTTGTATTTGCTATTGCAATGTTGTCTCACACTAAGAAACAAAACGCTATAAAGATTATAGGATTATCTGTGGATCTAATCGTTAAGACCGACGTTATTTCAAAAGAAATAAAATATAATTCCTGAAAAAAAAATTAAGGAACTATTTATCATAAGACATTTAAAATAAATAAATTTATAGAAATTAAAAGAGGCCTACATTACATTTACATTTATTCGAAATTTTATAATTTTATTTTTAAAATTTCATTTAAGTTGATTAGTATCCTGTGTATCTATATTTAGAATAAATTATTTAAAAGGTCATATAAATTAATGGATAAAGACATTCAAATTATAGTAATATTATATTAATAAATACTAATACACTTAATATAATTTTAAGATAAATAAAATTAAGCTAATATCCCTTTTAAGTATTAGGATAAAAATATAAATGTTTCACAACTCTAAAGAATAAATATTCCAGTTGCAATATTATTATTACAAATATAGGTAATCCATTTCTCCCAGTGGCCGTATTCTTTGCCTTTTTTTGCTCCTTTTGTTTAATGTCTCTTTTTCCTTAAGTGTAGCTGCAGCTGTTGGGACACAAGCCAAAGGAAGAAGACCGCATTCTAAGTGAGAACATATGTTGGACAGCAGATACACACCAGCGTATAAGAAATAATAGGAGTGCGATAGCGATAAAGGGGAAAGGGAGGAGAAATGGGGGGGCAGGGCGGATGGAGATAGGAGTTCGGAGGCTGTCTGGAGTGATGGCTTCCATGTCGGGTCCCAATAGGTTCCGTTTCTGGCTCTGACCTCCTGTAAAGCCAAGTGATGACCGAAAATAGCACTAAAATTGTCGCCTCTGTTTCTCTGCATTCAGTCAGGCTTTGTCTGTCTGCGTATTTTCTCAGTGGTGTGCGTGTGTTTATGATGGCGTTTCTGAGTGTGTGTGTGTTGACGGTTTCGGATGTTATCTGTGTGTGTGTGTGTGGAGTACGCCACATCCTGTTTCCTGGGCATGGCGTGTGCGCACGAGTGCCATTGTCTAAATTATTTGGATGGCGTACATTTTCCGTTGAATTTGCGTGCCTGCACCGAGGACCTGTCCATGGATCCTACTTCTCTTCTTTTCAGCCAGCTCCCTCTGGAGAAATCCCTGATGGCCTCTGATGGGGCACTCGACGCCCCAAAAACAATACATCAATTTGTACGTATGCACGTGGCCCAGGCGTTTGTCATGGCAAGTGATTCCTCATGATTGGCCTAATTGTCAGTCAGGTCAGAAACACCCCCATCCCCTCCAGCTACCATGAATGGAAAACCGATTCGATCTTTCCCTTTTCACTTCAAGCACTTACTCACATATTTACATTGAGTGGGTGAGTGAGAAGTGGTTCTGGGATGGACTTTTAAAAGTTACATTGATGGTTTTAATCATATAAATATTTTTCAAAAGTTACTTTAAGGTTTTATTACCATTAATTAAACTATTACCTAATGGAAACATTATATTTTATTACGAAACATTTTCAAGAACTAAAATTGCACAGCTTTCATTAAAATCGTCAAAAAAGATTAAATAATTAAATTCACTTTTCTTGACATAAACTTTTATATGAGATTATTGTTTTAATTTGTAGCCTACATTTTTGTAGATTTTTATGTCAATCTGTTTTGGGTAAAATTTGCGACTGACCGTTTTTTATGGATCCAATTATATTAGTATAGATAATAAATATGTGCAAAATACTCTTTTGGGACACATACATTTCGCTCTTCATAAATATTACATTTATCTCAAAAACTAAGCCGGTTATTAGGTTGTGACAGCAACATTTTAAGGCCCAGCATGGAACTGAATTTAATAAAATGTGTCAACACTGCGTATGCGTGATAAACGTACAACTGGGGTCCACCCCACCACGTACGTGCTATGTGTGAGTTGGTTTCCAGGTACAATATGTACATAGAGTTAATTGATGTGCTAATGGATGCTTTATTTTAGAACGGCTCTTATTTATATTGTGTCGAAGCCATTTAATTGGAACAGGGCTGCAAAAGTATAAGGTAGGCTTCAGCATACTCTATATAGTGATAAATACAGAGGCCAATGGAGACGTTGAGTAAACCAAACTGTATTACTTTTTAATTAAAAATGTGGGTTTCACATAAGTAGAATCCAATCGCAACTTTGGAGACTGCAAATAAAAAAGTTTTTCATCAAGCGACGCAACATTGACAAATAAACGGATATTATTCTTCAAATAGATAAATCGTATTCGCCTGGTCTCAGAGTTTCCTTTTCACTTTTCTTATATTGGCTTTTATTGATTTTCCTTTCACCTTATTGGAATTTTCCCCTGTAACGTCTTGCCAAACACAAATCAGTTTTCCCCTTCGACTGCACAGGTAAACACTTTTATTTACCTATCGCATTTGGCCACCTCGGTACACAATATTTTGATCCACCGGGGATTTGCCAAGATGGTCGAACAGGCTTACCTGTAATTAGACTGGGGAAAACTTTCCGACCACGATGTTTATTAATTGCACATGTGTGGGCAACAAATTTAAGCCAGCACGGCTTCAAGAAACTTCCCAGCTTCACTCGTTTCGCATCTGCCTTTCAAACTGCAAGCGGGTTGAAAGAAAATCGACGCTTTCAATGTCTTAGCCGGCTTTTGCTGAGGCTTTTCTTGAAAAATGGAGAACTAGAAAGTGGTTCGAGTGACTTAAGCACCGGTAAGCACTATATAAATGGAAATATTGCACAAGTCGGTTGCATTTTATATGAAGCTCCATCTTCGAAGAATACTTGTCTACCTTAAGTGAGCAGAGGAAATGCTAATAAAAGATTTAACTAGAAAACGATTATAGTTAAAAGCTGTTTTATGTTGCCACAATACGGGAGTTGGTTAAAGTGTATAATGGTCGGACCGAATGTAAAATATTCCTTTTTAATGCAAATTTTTAAGACGTAAGTCATCGTGAACAAGCTGTTTTTATTACCATTTTATGCACGCTTTAAACTGCGGTTGTACTAGAAAAGTTTTAGTTTAAGTACGCCAAAGTACAGACATTAAAGACCGAAAACGAATTTTAATACGATATTTTAATTGAAAAGAGCATCCTGATGAGAGATGTCACGTACAACACAATCTATTCTATTATTTTATTGTGTTTTATTATCTGAATGTCAATTAAGAAACGTGTCAAATCCATGTGTTTAATAATTTAAAACTTTGTTTATATACATACAAAGAAAACATTAAGCGAAAAACTTGTTATAATGGAAAGATATTTTATGGTAACGCGATGATTATGTTAGCTTGAGTTCATTTTTTATGGTCGTATAAAATATGAGATATTGTTCTTTAATGCAAATTTTAAATGGGGGAATCCAGCGCGTGCTGACTTTTATTTATTATCTTGATTTACTCGATTTTAAATGCGTTTTATATTTATTTCCAAATTGTATTTCTTTCATTAAATATTCTTATTGTTTTTTCCCAGTCCATCAAATCAATTTTATAAATTTAGCAAAGAACTCTGGTAATGAAAGAACTTAATTTGCTTTAGCTGAACCATTTGACGTTGACATACCAAAGAAATCTGGAAAATTCTTTGTATTCACTGTTTGCTTAACAGCCAAGAAAGGAACCTCTTTTGAAAGATCAAGTTCATGGCTGTTTGTCATTAAATGCCAACAATCCGAATCCAAAACAAATTGTTCAAAATTTAAATGAAGCTTTGGTAATGAGAAACCAAACAGAAGCAGAAAGTTTTACTTTCAACGGAATTCTAGCGCAAAACTGACGTTTACTTTAAAGATAAAAGACAATTTATAATGAGTGGAATAACAATTCCCAGAAGACCCGAAAGCACTTCTTCAAAGTTTCATTTGATAATAAAAACCATAAAATTCAATAGCTAAATCATAATATGCAAATGATGGCCAGTAAGAACAAGGCTTAAATACTTTAAATAAGTTTAAAGCCCAGGACCCGTGGAAGAATTGACAAGCTTGATGGATGGTGAGTGGTATACCGAGCGTGAACTTGACTCTGAACTGTGAAAAATGGAGTGCTGATGGAAGTGTAAAAACGCCAGCGTGCAGTAAAACGACGGTCATAAAGCAAGCCGTACAGTTGGTCATAAAAGCAAGGAAAAGAGGTTCCAATACCACACACCTGGGTGACTGACAGACTGCCAAGATCTGTGCGCGGTCTATAATTGATTTAAATGGGCCATATGGATGAGGTGGGGGTGGTGAGGCTTACCATCAGCCTTTGTTGTCTGCCAACTGCCATTAAATGGCTAATTAAGATTTCAGTCCGCTGGCAGTCGTCCAGCAGTTGGCCGCAAATCTCACGCCTTTTTAAATCCCTTTTTTTGGAACCCGATTTTCCGACCCGTTGGTATATAAGGCGACATAAAAGCGCGCGAAATTACACAAACAAACGGGGGACCCCGAAAACAGGACTAACTGGCGCACACACGCAGTCACGTAAATACGGAGTAGCCGACTCCGATTGGTCCGAGTAAATATGGCGCCAAACGAGTCGAGAGGATGTCGCCTTTGGAGCCTCCGTTCGGTTCGGTTCCCTTTGTGCCACTAGCACATCTGTCCCATCTGACGGCGTTAGTTCTACTGATGAATGAATCCACCGAAGGATGCCAGGATGCGGAAAGTTCCCAGCATGCCGTGGACCAACAGCCGGAGAGCTTTTACTACGATGCAAGCTTTTACCATCATCCCCAGTCCGGGCTGAACCCAAAGACCCGAGCGATACGACGAATTAGGGATACCTATTCTTGAATGCCTTATTCCTTATTATATCCTGACTTTTCCATCAGATAGCTGTCGGAAAAATTTTAAGAAACCATAGTTGTTCCTCAAAATTGATAGGTACTTATTTGCTGCCGTTTTAAAGATTATTTTTAAGTTTAATAAAAATATTTAT
>JBAMCJ010003010.1:0-65001 GCA_037075205.1 Drosophila prostipennis | reverse complement strand
CTTGCCAGAATGTTCAGATGAACACTAATAAAAATAAAATATAATACTTTATGAGCTCTGTGCATGTCATGTGACAATTGTAAATCGACTCAGAGCCATAAACTATGATCTGTAATTTTAGACCCTACAAGGGAGCGGTGTTAGCACTTGTAAGCTGTAAGTGCAGGCCACTTGAGCCTAAGCGAAGATAATCACTTGAGATGTTTCTCACACTGCACCAAGGGTTCCTGTGCGGGGGTCAAATGATAACTCTCCCGCTCAGGCAGACGCGGCCTCTGCGTAGGCCACAGATAAGAGCAGAATAAGAATTTCATGTTAGTTTACTAAGCAGGGACCTAGAAAATAAAATTGAGTTTTAATACAGAACTCAACTGAAAAGGTTGTTTTATTTAATTCATCCCTTTCACGCACTCAATCCATTTTCATACACGATAAAGTATGAGATAAAACAAACTAAAAAAATTAACATCACTAAAAAATATTATGTCGTTTAAGATTTATGAACCGTAAAAAACTGCAACTTTCGGAACATCAACGTTTATCAAACAATCGATTTAAAAAAAATTAATTTTTATACCCTTGCAGAGGGTATTATGATTTCAGTCAGAAGTTTGCAACGCAGTGAAGGAGACGTTTCCGACCATATAAAGTATATATATTCTTGATCAGCATGACTAGACGAGTCGATCTAGCCATGTCCGTCTGTCCGTCCGTCTGTCCGTCTGTTTCTACGCAAACTATTCTCTCAGTTTTAAAGCTATCGGGCTAAAACTTTCCCAAAAGTCTTATATCTATTTCAGGTATAAGTCGGAACGAGCCGGATCGGACAACTATATCACATAGCTCCCATAGGAAAAATCGGGGAACAAAATGTAAAAAAATTATATCTTGGGTGTTTTTGAACCTATAACCTCCTACTTTTGGAAATGCCATTTTTTATATAATTCTGAATTTCGAATAAATTTTTTTCAAAATCAGACGACTATATCATATAGCTGCCATAGGAACGATCGGAAATTTATGGGAATATAAAGAAAATAAATTATTGCTTCGTTGGTTTTTATCGTATTCTCTTCTACTCTGGGATATGACTGTTTTTAAATGTTTCCAAATTTCGATTTTAATTTTATCAATATCGAACTACTATATCATATAGTGATTAATAGGAATTATCTGCAAGGGTATATAAGCTTCGGCTGGCCAAAGCTAGCTTCCTTTCTTGTTTTTTCTTGATTTCTCTTAAGATTTTTATAATCAAATTATTAAAAAATATTCTTAAGATTATCCAAAAAAAGTTTTAAGTCAATCGGACAAAAACTTTAGAAGTTATGCTAAAATTAATACCCTAACCTCTAAAACGTTACGTACGTAAGTGCATCTTTAAGTGTGTTTTTCTCGAAACAACGTTCGTCTTCATCGGCATTTCTAAACGGCTCGACCGATCGTTTTCAAATTTGTCGCATATTTTTTTGCATGAAAAAAAACCGCCCCCAATGAAGCGTTTTTTTTTTATTTTTTAACTTTAAACATTTTATTTTTAAGCCGAAAGTCAAATTTTTTAGGTGAAAAACGCATTTTTGAATTTGGACTATCGAAAAAAATTCTTTAAAAAAAAATTTAAAAAAGGGCTTCATAGGGGGCAAGCTTTTTTAATTCTTAAGCGAAATGTTAAAACAAAATGGAAATCCGATCATTTTTAGCGGAGGTACAGTGAACACCGCAAAACGCCTCTTTTTAATAGTGTTCCAGCAATCGCTTTGTCACCGATATATTAGCCGATAGTATCGGCTATACAAATTAGTGGATATTATCTAAATGACACTTAATAATATACAAAAGGTTTGAATTAAATCCATCCAACTAGTTTTAATAGAAAAAATCGTAAACTTGCATAGTACAAGAAATGCTGCATTCCTTTGGGCATACTAAAGTCCTCCCTTAAATCCCTTAGGCGCTCTGCCGGGCATTTCGTCTCTGCGCTATAATTTCCTGTTTTATAGTTTCCGGATCTAAACTATATAGATTTCGAAAGGACCATGATCGATTAGTGTACGTAAAAAGTAGATTTTAGATGTTAGTCACACTAAAATCAAATTTGACGCGAAAAATGTTCACTAAAACCTGAAGAAAAAAATGTACGGCATACTTTTGGGCTCTCTTAGCAAATCCCATCAAAATGGCACGACTTCGAGTTAAGCCTTCAATTAAAACTTAAATTACCGAAAACTAAGGCAAAACCGCATCGAGTCGGCGGTATGCGCTTTTAGTAAGTTGATCAACGAATTTTTTTTTGAAGGAATGAAATAATTTGGGGATGGCACTCAAAGGCACTTAAAAAGCAAAGTACTCATTTGCTAAAAAAAATCCGTAAAAATCAACAAATACATTTATTTTAGGAAACAAGTAAGACATACGACCTATATTATATTTTTTATATGTTAAAAGTAATCATATCTACAAGTTTCGTGAAGAGTCGAACAGCTACATCAGCATCTTTGACTTCAAGATTTTTTTTTAATTGCGCTTATTCGCTAGCCGATCGTACGACCTTGGCGACAATGCCTATAATCCGAGCCGTCTGCTTCGCGCCTTACAATTGGCGGAGCATGTTAGCTATGCCTTTCGTTGAGGTCAGTGAATCAGTGAAAAAACAAGAGAGGAAGCTAGCTTCGGCCAGCCGACGCTTATATACCCTTGCAGATAATTCCTATTAATCACTAATTTTCCGATCGTTCCTATGGCAGCTATATGATATAGTAGTTCGATATTGATCAAATTAAAATCGAAATTCGAAAACATTTAAAAAGAGTCATATCCCAGAGTAGAAGAGAATACAATAAAAACAAAGGGAGCAATAATTTATTTCATATTATATTCCCATTAGTTTTCCGATCGTTCCTATGGCAGCTATATGATATAGTCGTCCGATTTTGATAAAAATTTATTCGAAATTCAGAACTAGAGACAAAATGGTATTTCCAAAAGTAGGAGGTGATATGTTCAAAAACACCCAAGATATAATTTTTTTACGTTTTTTTTCCCGATTATTCCTATGGGAGCTATATGATATAGTTGTTCGATCCGGCTCGTTCCGACTTATATACTACCTGCAATAGATATAAGACTTTTGGGAAAGTTTAAGCCCGATAACTTTAAAACTGAGGGACTAGTTTGCGTAGAAACAAACGGACAGACGGACGGACAGACGGACATGGCTAGATCGACTCGTCTAGTGATGCTGATCAAGAATATATATACTTTATATGGTCGGAAACGTCTCCTTCACTGCGTTGCAAACTTCTGACTGAAATCATAATACCCTCTGCAAGGGTATAACAAGAAAGGAAGCTAGCTTCGGCCAGCCGAAGCTTATATACCCTTGCAGATAATTCATATTAATCACTATTTTTCCGATCGTTCCTATGGCAGCTATATGATATAGTAGTTCGGTATTGATAAAATTAAAATCGAAATTCGAAAACATTTAAAAAATGTCATATCCCAGATAGAAGAGAATACCATAAAAGTCAACGAAGCAATAATTTATTTCCTATTATATTCCCATTAATTTTCCGATCGTTCCTATGTCAGCTATATGATATAGTCGTCCGATTTTGAAAAAATTGTATTCGATATTCAGAATTAGATAAAAAATTGCATTTCCAAAAGTAGGAGGTTATAGGTTCAAAAACACCCAAGATATAATTTTTTTTACATTTTTTTTCCCGATTGTTCCTATGGGAGCTATATGATATAGTTGTCCGATCCGGCTCGTTCCGACTTATATACTACCTGCAACAGATAGAAGACTGTTGGGAAAGTTTGAGCCCGATAACTTTAAAACTGAGGGACTAGTTTGCGTAGAAACAGACGGACAGACGGACATGGCTAGATCGACTCGTCTAGTGATGCTGATCAAGAATATATGTACTTTATGGGGTCGGAAACGTCTCCTTCACTGCGTTGCAAACTTCTGACTGAAATCATAAGACCCTCTGCAAGGGTATAAAAAACCACTGCTTTTCCAATGCGAATTATGCAAGCTGATCTGTCTGATGATTAATTAGGTTTATTACTGTAATTTCGGTTCATTAACCGTGGTCAGGCGGCGAAGTTATGAAAACAAATCTCAAAACCTGGCGTTTAATGACCAAACCTATGGACTTGAAAAGTGTAAAAGGGTATTGTTTCGAGGGAATGCTGTTTTGCACCCCACTTCGGCTGTTTCTATTAAATTATTTAGAGATCGTGTACTTCGAAGTTTTAGCGCCAGACGAGAGAAGTAAATAGTAAGTGTTGTACAGTGTACGTTTTCGAGGTTTTACATTCGTACTGTTAAAATTAACATGGTGCTGTTAGCGCAACGCAGATACTGCACAGCTGATAGATAACTTTACTTTACATTTACAAATTAATAGTAAACAATGAAATTTAGGCGTTCTGCTGCGAACATGCTCCCCCGTTGGAAGAGGATGGCTTTCAACCGATTTGGTTTCGATTGGCAGAACGGGGATCCTTGTTATGGCTCTCCTGACCAGTCCCTTTGCGGTGCGGATGACGACAACTCTTGAAATGCCGTCCTCTCCTGTGATGACGCTGTCCACTCTACCTCCTTTATCAGAACCATGGTTCCGGGTTGGAGATTTTTTCGAGTCGTCTTCCACTTTCCACGCTTTTGAAGCAGGGAAGCATTTGGCAAACCCCTTGCCAGCGACTGAGGTGACCTGCGTTTAGGTGCGTCAAGGCAGTCTCGTTGATCGTTGCATTCGCTTTGCCGGGTGTAAGAATCTCCAAATCGTTGAAATCGTCTTTTGAAATATAATAAAGAGGTCTTGAGTTGAGCATCGCTGAGATTTGACGGATGAGGGTTCCAAGCTCGTTGAATAAAAGAGTTAAGTTTCCAACAACGCGGTAAAAAATGGTACTTTGCTGATTTCACGGCAGCTTCCCATAATCCACCGAAATTTGGGGAACGTGGAGTAATGAAATACCAATTGACTCCCAACGCTGTACAGCTGTTGAAAATCTCGCTTCCCTGTGGATCACTTAGAAATAATTCGCGAAGTTCCTTCAGCTCGTTTCGAGCACCCAGAAAGTTCGTGCCGCTATCAGTCCATATTGAATGCGGTTTCCCTCGAAGGCTTATGAAGCGTTTCAATGCTGCAAGAAATGAAGATGTCGATAAGTCCTCCACCAATTCCAAATGAACTGCCTTCGTTGCAAAACATATGAAAATTGAGACGTAGCATTTTTCTAAAATGGACCGCAAAAGTCAATGCCAGTAACTTAAAATGTTGGATTTGGCTGGGCGCGCTCAGCTGGCAGGGGGGCCAATATTTGATCGAGAAGATTGAGCCGCATTCGAATGCAGCGGATGCATTTATTGATGATACTGCCTTAGGCCCTCCAATGGGCCAGTATCGTTGACGAACTGTTGCAAGGAGAAATTGAGGACCATCATGAAGGAATGTGTTATGGTAGTGCGTGTTTATTCCATCGGTAACTGGATGATGCTTAGGCAGCAAAATCAGAGGCCTGGCTTTGTACTCGCGGTTTGAATTCTGAATACGACAGCCGACGCGCAGAAGTCCTTCGTCGTCCAATGAATTGTAACGATCTGATTATTTAGGTCTGCTCGCTACGAGATTCGTGCGCTCCCTCGATGACCTTTGAAGCTCCCTGAAGATCCTTGAAGCTCCCTGAAGACGCTGGAGTTCCCTGAAGACGCATGGCGTTGCTCGTCACTGATGCGTGGGATCGACGACTACTCGTAGCGCCCTGGACTCGCCAGGAGTTCAGCTACACGGGTTTAAGGAAGCGTCACCGTTCTCAGACTAGGGTGAACAGAGGCCGCGATCTCCAGGAATCTCTCCTGTCGATGCCACCACCTGTCCCTTGCTTTGTCCCGGATGGTCCCACTAGTGTATCACTCAGATCGCGCAGGCAGTCCAAGTTACGCAGGGTAGCTGCCGAGCGCTTCACTTCGCTTCTACGCCTAGTGCAAACGAACGTTCCGCCCTAGCTTCACTCGTTGACTTATCGCCCGTGACGTTTCCTTGTAGCTCGATCTGTCGCGATGCGTTGGCTGGCTCGCTGCTGACGATGTCCTTCGCTCTGCTCCTGGATATGCTGGCTGCGCGGTTGGACGTAGCGTAGCTTCTGGTACTCGGGATCGTGGTCATACGGCGATCCGGGACTACACGACTAAGCCGTAGGGCTCTTATGGAGTTCTCCACTTGAGGCCACAAACGCTCGACCGATCTCCCTTCTGGCTCGTTTCACTCGGGGTTCAGACACACGCCGCTCCGGGACTACACGACTCAAACCGTAGGGCTCTTCTGGAGTTCTCTACTTGAGACCACAAACGATTGACCGTTCTCCCTTCTGGCTGATCGCGCCAGGACCTGCTTAGGCAAGGCACACTGGGTCTAGATAGGTTTCTCCCCGAGTTTCACGCTTCTTGTCGCAGGCTTACACTGCTCAAACTCTGTTCGCCTCTCCAGGCGAGATGCGAGGATTTTGTTGAGACAGAATTGAAAACGGATCGCCTTGACCTAGCCGTGTGATGCCCTTTGAACCTCAGCTACCTGTGTCTCAATTCGGAGATTCCTGGTGATTCAATCCCGAACGTCTCGACGTAGCGATCTTGCTCCTTGTAGGCTCCCACGGCGCTGCTTCCGGCGATTCGACTTGTGTTGTTTACTTGTAGTTCACTGTACTGGCTGACTTGCTCACTTTAATATCTGGTCTGATCTTGATAGATTGACAGATCTTGATCGACTGATCCTGATCGACGGATCCAGCTGCCAGCGCCCGGCGGCTTTATATAGGGCCTCCGGGAACCGTTATTTTTCTCTTGCGCTCTGCCCGCGGCATCTCTCCACTCCGGGTCTAAAGTCCGTAGTTCCTGTTAAACCCACTTGTCCTTTACGCACGGCCTTAAACTGTATTTCTGCGTGCTGCTGCCGTCCCGCTGATTCTCATGGTGCCTGTGGCATGCCTGTGTGCCGCTCCGCTGATGAGATGTGGCACTTGTCCTCCTGGTCCAAAGTTCACGGCAGACCAAACTGTCTCCAAACTCTCACTCTACACTTCTCGGTCTCCAAACTCTCTTCCCTGCTTCTCGGTCTCCAAACTCTCTATTTGTGAGTTTCTCTCCATTCTCTCTGTTCGCCGCGCCGCTACTACTCTAATTCGCCGCGTAACTGGTGAGCGGCCGGCCATCCGTTATTATTGCTGCTTTTATTTGTGGGGAGTTATTCAACTCCTCAAAGAATTTGTTTACGTATGCAAAAATCCGTTGCAGCTTTATGAAGGAATTGCTGAATTTGCAGGACGCTGCCAAATCCAGACGCTGCGTAGATATAAGTGTTTTTGAGCGCCTCTCGGATAGATCAGATGGATGATACACGGCTTGTAAAAAGGAAGGTCCGTTTTTCCAAAGTAGTGATTCTAAAAGTTCAAGCGGCTTGCATTCTCTTGACAATATATCCGCCGGGTTCAGCTGCGACGGCACATGATGCCAGCTCATTCCCTTTGTCCGCCGCTGGATTTGAGCTACCCTGTTGGTAACAAAAATGTTGAAGTTAGAAGAGACTTCTCGTATCCAAGCAAGCGCTACTGTAGAGTCGCTCCAGCAGTGGTATTTGCGGACGAATTTGAATTCCTTGGCGATGTTTGACATAAGATCGGATAAAAAAAGCGCTGCTGAGAGTTAAAGCTTTGGGATTGTCAGCGTTTTCAAACGAGAGATCATGGATTTCGAGCATAACAAATGTGAAGAATATACACCCTGCAACTCAGATTGGACGTATACGCAAGCGCTATAGGCAGCCCTGCTTGCGTCGCAAAACTCATGTAGCTCAATTGTGGCCAGTGTTAGAATGAATCGCGGAAATGTTAGACAAACACTTGACAACTGAGAAATTAACAGATTCCATTCGCAGTGCATTGCTTGCGGCAAGCATTCGTTCCAGTCCAACCTTTCCTTTCATAGAGCTTGAAGAAATATTTTGAGTTTGGTAACGACGGGTTATATTAATCCGAGTGGGTCGTAAACCTTGGCTATCATGGACACGATACTTCGTTTTGTGATGGGTTTATCGGGTAAATTATGTGCGACGTTAAAGAGCAGGCAATCGGTGCTGGGATCCCAGATTCACAATCTGAATCCCTTTCTCCTTCTAATGCGGCTGGCTCGTTTGAGCACCACTTTTGAATCGGAAAATTACCTTTTGCCAATAGTTGTTTTAATTGTAGACGGCATCCTCCACAAAATCTCCTCCTGAAATTAGGTCGTCTACATAAAAATCGTGTTGCACGATCTTCGCAGCCAGTGGAAAGTTTCTTTCTTCGTCGAGAGGCAGCTGCTGCATTGCTCGAATCTGTAGAAAGGCAGCGGGCTTGGTTCCGTACGTTACGGTATCCAACGTGTATGTCTTTATTTCTTCGTCGGGATGATCGCGCCATAAAATGCACTGAAGAAATTGATCTGGGTAAGCTACACGCACGCAGCGATACATCTTGCAAATATCGCCGCACATAGCAACTCTGAGAAGACGAAATTTGATGAGAATGTTAAATTCGACTTCGAGCGCCTTAAAGCGTTTAAGTGCGCGTTGAAAGGAATCTCCTTACGTGTCAGTGCACTATGTGAAAAAAGTCAATTTTGTTGGCATAAAATCAACTTATTTTACAAATTATTTTTAAAAATTTGAATTTGAATTTACATACCCTAATTAGCCAAGAACCGTTATCTAAGATTTTTTACCAACAACACTATAGTGTTGATAAACGATCAAAGTTAGCTGTTCGATTGACTTTGTTGTGTGCGTAAATTAGTGAAAAATCTTTGCAAACTTTCAGTGCTTATTTTGTGGAGCAACAAATTGATTTATTATTTCTGATTATGGCAAATCGTAGCAAAGGTATTTATAAATGTATCTTAGATTACATGTTTTGATTATTATGGCTTGTTGTCCAACTGTGAACTGTTTTATATGTGTATCTTTTTAGCTTAATACTATCAAGTTTGTGTTCCGTGGTGTATAACTTATAAATGGCAAAAAGTTGCAAAAAGGTAAAAACGCAAAGTTATTACCAAATGTATCCTTAATACCGCAAAACTTATCATTTTTGCAACTTTTTGCACGTTTCTTCTAAAAACTTACTTTTGTCCAGCAACTTATAAACTTATAAAAAAAAAATTTCAAAATAAAAAAACATATGTGGCTTGCCTCAAGCTTAAAAATAGAAAGAACAAAGAATTTATGATAAACCTGGCTGCAAAAGGCTCAAATATAAAGAAGCACACCATCCTTAAAGCTAAAATTAGCATCTGCACATAGATAATATTTCACTTTTCTTGTATATATGGTAAAAAATTTTTTTTGACAAATTTCAAAAAATAAAGAAAACCGAAATTATTTTACCGCTTTACCAATACAAATAAACATTTTTTTAAATCCCTGCCACATCATTTATTTATGCGGCGTGGGCGGTGGATGAAGGCTATGGTCCGATTCAAAAAGTAACAAAAACCGAAATTACACCTTTATCTTAATAGTACATGTAAAAAATTTCAAATTTTTTCTTTAAAATTATCGATTAAGCGTCGCTTGTGATCGGTTGTGTTTACCTGTGTGCTCCGACGTTTTGTCTTATTTTGTGACTTTTTCGCCAGTGTCTTGTGTTTGTTTACTAACAAAGTGTAACATAACAATCGTGTTTATTGTTTTGATAGATCTACTAGTTAATCGGGGACGTTCTTATTGTTATTATAACATTTACATTAGTTTTGTTTAATATCTTGGCTTTGTTAGTGTAATTTGCACTCCCTAAATTGGCTCTTGTATTCTCTCTCTTACTCTCTTTCTGCCGCTCTATTATAACTGTAATTTCACTCTCTCTGTACCGGCCGAATTTCTTGTAGACTTTTGGGTGCTATTCTCATAGTCTCTCTCTCTCTTGCTTGCTTTACATTGTAACTGTTCGTGCGTTAAGTTGTTGGTGCCCCACAAGCTACGCTCACTCGATTGAAGACTTTTTCTCTCGCGCTCTCTTGTTCTCGATATAATTCGCGATCTCGCGCTCTTATACTTTCGTCTCTTGTGTTTTTGCGGGTTTGGTGATTTTGATCCCAGTGCCAAATTTACTCGAGGTATTTTTCACGTTTTTTTTATTTTTCATTTTTACTCATTTTAAATAACTTATTTTCTTATAATGGCTCTCGTCTGTTCTAAGAATAATTGCACTCTTTCAACCACATCTAAAGACCCTTTCATTTTCTGTTGGCTCTGCGAAGGGATGATGCATGCTAAATGTGCAGGCTTTACCGGCAGAGTAAAAGACTACATTGAACTGCGGACTGGTCTCATGTGGACATGTGAGTCCTGCAGGGATTTGGCAGTTGAGATGGGCAGCTTTATGAGGCAGACTCGAGACGGTCTATTGAACCTTTCACGAGTTTTTAAACAGCTCAATGACGGGTTCAATTCCGTTTGTGACCAATTTAATAAAAAAAACTATTAACCGAGTCGCCCAAACGCAAAAAAGCTAGCTCAACGACAGTAAATGCGAATGTAGGATCTACCTTAAATCCCAACCTGGTAGCTGCAGCAGTTTCAGCTGACACAGGGGTAAGTGAACCGCCTGTGCAAACGGACACAGCTAGTTCCGGTGTAGTCCCTGGATCTGAGCCGGCGGAGGCAACCAATTCGGTGCCGACATTACCTGTAGGTACAGTAGGCGCCGTATCTGTCTCTCAGCCGAGTGATGTTCAGACTGCTGTTGGGGGGCGTAAGAAACTCCCAGTTGTACCCAAAGGTGCCGTTTCTGGCTCACAGCTGACTAAAGTTCAGACTGCTAATGGTGGGCGTAAGATACTCTCAGTTGTTCCACAAAGGAAGCAATTGTTTGTTTCAAGATTCACGCCTGATACCACATCTGAGGATGTTTTGGAATTTATTAGAGAAAAATTCCCATCCGAGGATATTGCGGTTGAACAATTTCGATTTTCTTACGCCCGTAGGATATCGTCGTTCAAAATTTTTGCTCCGCCTGATGTCTTTAAAGTACTACTTTCTGAAAGCTTTTGGCTTAATGATGATTTAGTTATAAAAGAATTGGTTCCTGATAGACCGAGAACAAATAACAGACCTTCCACGGCGCCAAAAAACTGAAAAGTTTATTTTTGGCTTACCAAAATGTTAGAGGACTTAACATGAAGCTACCTAAGCTTTATGCTGACTCCTCGGCATTTACGGACGATATCCTAGCTTTTACTGAAACTTGGCTGAAGCCAGAGATAAACGACTCTGAAATTCTATCAAACAACTTTAATATTTACAGAACGAATCGCCTTTCCCGTAGGGGGGGCGGCGTTCTAATTGCCGTTACCTCCACCATAAATTCGGAGAGAATTCACTCTCATGCCCCTAATGACATTGAATTTGTTTGTGTGAAAGTTTCCCTGCAATCCTTGTCTATCTTTATTACATGTTCTTATATTCCACCTGGTTCTGACCTAATAATTTATGAGCAACATCTATCTGCTATTAAATCTATTCTATCCTTTCTTTCCAATAGGGACCTTTTAATTGTTTTGGGTGACTTTAATCTCCCGGATATTTCTTGGACCCCTTCTACTGACTTTCTTGTCGCTCTGCCTTTATCCTCCCATGATTTTGTGGATGGTCTTTCAGAATTATCGTTACAGCAAGTTAGCTTTATACGAAATTCATTCTATAGACAATTAGATCTTGTGTTTGATTCAGAACCGTCTGAAGTCACAGTATCTAGAATTGACGCTCTTGTGGTACCAGAAGACCGATACCACCCAACTATGGAATTGACAATTTGCCTCCCCTACCTTGATACCCTCCCTTCTTTAGTTTCTCCAACTAAAATGAGATGTTTTCGTAAATGTGACTATAATAAACTTAACTTAATGATTTCCCAATATAATTGGACTGACTTTTATAATTGTATGGACATCGAAAGTGCCACTGAACTGTTCTATAGCGTCCTAAACAACTTTTTTAATGAATGCGTTCCTGATAGGCTTCCTCCAAAGCCGAACAGGCCCAACTGGTTTACAAATGAGCTTCAAAGACTTAAAAATCTTAAATCAAACACTTATAAAAAGTATAAAATATCGGGAAAGCCATCCGATTTTTCGAAATATGTGGTGGCTCGATCTGATTTTAACGTTCTTAACAGTCATTGCTATTCTATGTATTTAAATCGTTGTAAATTTGAATTTGTAAACGCTAAGCGTAAGTCATCGGCTTTGCCTTCATCGGTTCGTTTTAACTCGATGGAGGCATCGACAGATTTTTAAATTGCTGATCTATTTGCCGACTTTTTCCAAACTACTTATAGCTCCTCTTCTTGGTCAAAATCTCCTTACCATAATCCCTTAAATAGGGCAAATTGTATTTTTTCCCCTGTAATTACCGAAAGTTCTCTTTTAAGAGATTTAACAGCAACAACGCCAACTTATTCTTCCGGACCTGATGGACTTCCTGGGTGTGTGCTTAAGTTTTGTGCATCAACCATTTGCAAACCAATTCTTAAACTCTTTCATTTGTCTATTTCATCATCAGTTTTTCCAACTATCTGGAAAGACTCTTTTATTATTCCACTTCACAAAAAGGGTGCGAAGACGGATGCCCAAAATTATAGAGGTATTTCTAAATTATCGGCAATTCCAAAAGCCTTTGAGCGTATTATCACATCTCATTTGCAACATTTATGTTCCTCGCTAATATCACCGTGTCACCGACTACTACCAACCTACTTGAATTGTCATCTATTGTAATAAAGGGATTTAACAATAAAATGCAAACCGACGTTATATATACAGATTTCAGTAAAGCCTTTGACTCTGTTAACCACTCTCTTCTTTTATTCAAACTAGACTTGCTTGGGTTTCCATGTAATCTTTTAACTTGGATTTCGAGTTATTTGAATGGAAGGACCCAGAGGGTTATATTTAAGAACGCTGTTTCTAAAATGATCCACGTGACATGGAGTGCCCCAGGGCAGTCATTTGGGACCTTTGCTGTTCACTTTGTTTATTAACGATCTTCCCTCTATCATAACAAATTCTCGTGTACTAATGCATGCTGATGATGTTAAGCTTTGTTTGACATTCAACAATATAGAATCTGGTTTCGGCTTACAATCAGACATTGATAATTTTCAAGTATGGTGTGAGTATAACCTCTTAAATTTGAACTGCCTGAAACGTAACGTAATGACCTTTCATAGGGGTACTCCTACGTTTATAAGTTATTTGCTTCAGAACTTGCCACTTGACCGTATATATTCAGTAAATGATTTAGGCGTTCTTCTGGACCCGAAGCTTAAATTTGACTGCCACATAATGCTGACGGTCAACAAAGCTATGAGTGTTCTTGGGTTTATAAAGCGTTGGTTGGTTGATTTACCGACACTTGCAAATCGTAGAAAAATGCTTGGTACTATTTTTATGCATAATCTTATAAGAGGTGATATTGATTCTGTAGAACTTGTAAGCCGCCTAACTTTTAATGTTCCCGTTAGACTAACACGTAATTATTATCCTCTTAATTTGCCTCGATGTACATCAAATTTTAGTCTGCACGAGCCCTTTCGCATTCTATGTAATAAGTATAACAACCTTTATCATTTAATTTGCATTTCAACGTCTATCCCGGTATTAAAAACTAATATTTTAACTCATTCGCTTCACTCCTAATTGTATCTTAATTTTCATTATGTGTCCCGTCATTATTTTTGCTTTATGTATTCTTCCTCGCGAAATCGTATTTCTGCCCAAACTGATAATAGGGCCCCGCGCGTAACAAGCACGTGCTTGGTGTCGTTGGGCCACTTGTTTGTACTTCTCGTAGTGCATCAACGTAAAAAATCGACTTTTTTCCCATAGTGCAGTGCTGAGTTTAGTCGGCAACCTTACAGAGTACTGACCCGAATCAAGTCAAGAGTAGCCCTGTAGAAATTGCTGCTCGCATATTTCGTCGTCAGCGGATGCTATGGGAGATTCAACGCAAGAATTGTCGATTTCCCAGAATCTTTTGACGATCTCTGATAAGGAATCATCCTCAAAATTAGGCACTTTACGAAAGGCTGTGAGAGATGAATAGCTTTTGCGAACGAGATAGTGTCCACCTGAAGCCACCCTTCCTAGTTTGGTCTTTTGGAGAATTGGTAAATTATCTGCTACTCGAATTTGGCCTTCACAAATTAGGTCGAAAAATAGACCGGCCCCAAGCAATAAATCTATTCTCTGAGATTTGAAAAACGTGGGGTCTGCGAGGGATATGTTTTTAGGAATGCTCCAGTTGGAAATGTCGAGGCTAAAGTTCGGTTGATAATCTGTTATCGAACGATTTATAACTGCTGGGAATGATGTGGTGAACCTCTTGTCACAGGACTGAGCTACAATGTCAGCAAGTTAGATGCGATCGTTGACTCGCCAATTCCTGATATCGATACGGCTGCACGATGAACCTTGATCTAACTGGTTGGCCAGACGCGTAGTGATAAAGTTGAGTTGGGATCCAGAATCCAACACAGCACGGCATGGTATATACAATACACGCCTGAATGGCTTTTTGCATAAACGATTGCAGTAGGAAGCAATACGCACTCGGAGAACTTGTTGACCACGTTCCTAGAGTTGTCTTCAGGGTAAGTGGTTACTAGAGTGGAAGCTAGGGGCGCTAATAAATCTGGTATTCTGGGATGCAATTGCATGCTTCGAGCCAGGTGCACATGAGACAGGTGATTGAGCCGCTATGGGGGCCAAATGCAGTAAAGAATGGTGCTTTTGTTGACAGTGCCTGCAATGCCCTGAGCGACATTGCTGCAAGCCATGACCTCTCCGGAGACAATTTAGGCACAGATTTAAACGTTTGGCTTTCTTGTGACGTAAGCTCGGAGACAGATTTATTAATAGTGGGCATTTCACGATATAGTAATCCTTAGAATCGCAAAAAGGACAAAGTTGTTGGTTCGAATTGCTTCGATTTGCTCTATGGGAGCTTCGGCTCACCTTGGTACCGTAGCGCTGTTGAGATTTTCCAGCATGCGACATCTCCGATCCAGAAAGGTTGACATATCGTCCTTCATTTTATTAACTGTGTCTATATGAACGTTAAGTCGGCTTCATCGTAGGTGCTCAAGTCGCCGATGCTGAAATGGTCGCCCATTGCCTTTAGTTGGCGCTGAATGGACGCGCACTTGGCCTTGTAGAAGTCAATATGAGCCGATCCAGAATCTTGAATGTCTGCCGGTGGCAAGTTGTCAGCACCTTTGGGCATCTTGATGTGAAGTAAATAGTAAGTGTTCGTTTTCGAGGTTTTACATTCGTACTGTTCTGCACAGCTGATAGATAACTTAACTTTACAGTAAACAATGAAATTTAGGCGTTCTGCTGCGAACAGGTATATTGTATTCGTGCAAAAGTCCGTCCGTCCGTCTGTATGAACGCTGATCCCTGCGGAAACTATAAAAGCTACAGAATAGGCATTCGAAGGGATTCATACGCAGCGCAAGTTTGTTTTATCAAGGTGCCACGCCCCTCTAACTCCTAAAAACCGCAAAAAGCTGTGAAGCCCACAGTTTAGTGTATTAACAGTACCAATTCGGTGCCATATCTGGCCGTCGCCGCGTGTTTAACACTACTGCTGGTGCTGTAAAAAAGCTGCGAGCTCTAAAAGAGCGCCGAATTCAAATGGAATATTATTTGTCCTTTATGTCACCCTCTGGTCACTCTTATTTTCAATATGCTAATTCAAAATTAAAAATAAATTATTTGAAATGTGGCACGCGAAAAACATACAAGAAGGCATATTATATTAAAGTTTTTAAGCTGAGTAACGGGTCATTAATCGAAGCACTCAACTATAGCGTTCTCTCTTGTTATACCCGTTATTCGTAGAGTAAAAGGGTATATTGTATTCGTGCAAAAGTCCGCCTGTCTGCCTGTCCGTATGAACGCTGAGATCTCGGAAATTATAAAAGCTAAAGGATTGGCATTAACCGAATACTAGGGATTCCTACTCAGCGCAAGTTTGTTTTATCAAGGTGCCACGCCCCCCATCGTTTTCTTCCGATTTCTTCAAAATTTTATTTAAAATTCAGAATTATTCAGAAAATAATATTCTTAAAGGTACACCCAAAAAAAAATCGATATGAATCGTAGGTCAATTTGACCTTTTTTAATATAATTTTTAACTTAATATTCTCGAACCGTAAATTTTACGTAGTCTAAACGTTTCTCACATACACACTTAGTTTCGCATACATTTACAAATGCATATGGACAGTTGCAAGTGCTTTTTATTGCTGTACGGCAGCGTACGCTTTACTTTCCTACTATATTAGTGCAAGCGAGAAAACATGCTTGAAGTATGTCAGTTCGAATTTCGAATCAGTCTTTCTCGCTTCCACTCATGTCATTTTGCTCGCCATATTGATTCTTGCGCTCTTTTTCGAAGTTGGAGAATCTCCGAGAGAGAGAATTTGGCAAAATGATATTATTTAGTGTAATTTTTATGAATATTTCAGGTAAAAACGATATGAGTATGAATAACCAGAAAATTACCTGGACTTATCGATTTTACGGCGACGTGCTTTTTTCTGTGTGCAGAAGGTAATATTTCAAAAAACACCGAAGCTAGATTTTTTTTGTTTTTTCTCCGATCCTTCCTATGGGAGCAACAGGTAGAAGGAAGCTTTTCCGAGCCTATAAAGTATGTCGCGGAATTAAAGTCATCCCCGTGCAGGTCATCGTTGTTGCTCGCTTTATCGTCCGATTTCTGATGTTCCATACTCGGTCATGGCGGATGCAGCGAGTCTTCGTTGCTTATCGTTGTCTCTTAGAACTTACAACTTGAAACTCTTAGAACTTACGCGTGACCTTTTCACGCCTAAAACCAGAAGGAGAAGGAAAAATACCAGATCTAGTGATGCATACGATGCTACACACAGCCCCAGTTCGCAAAACTGAGTCTGCATTCTACCAGGACTAGTATTTACCAACACCACCCATGGTACTTCCTCTCCGACAATTATATATATTCTTGATCAGGATCACTAGCCGAGTCGATCTAGCCATATTTGTCGGTCCGTCTAAAACTATAAAAGCTAGAAGATTGGCGCAAGTTTGTTTCCAAAAGGTGCCACGCCTCCTCTAACTCCCACAATCACCTTAAACCATTTTTTGAAAGGTTATATATTTAATATTACAAATTAAGCTTTGAAATTGTTAAAGATTTTATGTCTTTTGTTCAGGATGAAATTAAGCGCCGAAAATGACGTCTCCACTGAAATTTGTTATGCTAGTGGGACCAGCACCACTTTCGCAACTCCCTTGAAATAAGGTGACTTCAATTTTAGCCATAAAAATTAATTTTGTTTGCCATTAATGGTAGGCGAACATGAAACAAAGTAAAATTTTTAATTTCCGTGTATAGGTTTGACCATCCAGAATGTTGAAAACAAGAGATGACCGCTGAGAATCATTAAGGCTCGGTGGGGAAACAGCATTCCAATTTTTATCCAGCTATACGAGAGGAACAAAGCAAGCTGTGTAAAAATTTTTACCGAGCTGTGTAAAAATTTTTACCATACATGCTTATAAGACCTTTTGCCGAGTATTTACGACGAAAAGGGTCTCGGGTGTACACAGACCCGACCGAGCAAACCAAATCGCTCATCGGTTGACAGGTTCGTTTGGGGTCAGTATGTGAGGGGTTTTTTTCTGACAACAAGCACAAGTGAGACGTTTTTTACGAGTTCTGATGTAAAATAATCTAAATTTCACAATCCACCATGGGGAAAAAGTCAGTTTTTTTGGCATAAACGCAAAAAATAAAAGATACTTATTTAAAAAACAAATTTTTTTTTTTCAACTAAAATGGTTAAACTTATTAGAACACAACAGTCACCGACTATCTCTCATCGAGCGCAGACGTCCGTGCCTAATACCGTGTCTTATCTCTATTTTTTTCGTGGTTTTGATCTACACCCGTTATTTCGCTGATAAACAGTTATTTAGTTTTTTTCACGTGCAAGTTCCGCTGATTATTAATCAAAGGTCCAAGCTCTTGTAACCATGGGCCCAGGCCCACCCAAATTAGGGGACAATCGCTTTGCATCGCTCAGCGAAAGCCCCAAGAAAAAAAAGAAAAGACCCTTTACTAAATTTCAAGAAGAGTTCCCAGAACTTCCGGAAACAACCAAAGAAAACCCTAAATTCATCATTATATCATCAAAAGACCCCAAGAAAACCATTTCGGAATATTCATGCTTCGCAGTTTACCGTGCGTTAAATATTATAAGCAAAGAAATCTTATCTATTTCTAACCTTCGCGACGGCAACCTCCTAATGCTGGTAAAAACCAAAAATGTTGCAGAAAAATTCCTAAAATCCAAAAGTCTTGCAGGCATATGCGAAATTGATTGCAAACTTCATCAATCCCTTAACTTTGTCAAGGGCACTATATAGGCTCCCTTCCTTATAAACGTCCCCGATGACGAAATTGTGAAAGAACCAAAATGTGCATTCCATATATAAATTCTCTAGGAAAATAGACGGCAAACTAAAACCTTCTGGTGTTATACTCGTAACCTTCGACCAGTACAACCTACCAAGCAAACTTGACGTCTCCTGGCACACAGTCAAGGTAAGTGAGTACATTCCCAATCCTATGAGGAGCAAGGGGTGCCAATTTATTGGTCTTCCAACCAAATTTTGCAAAAATTCCGCCACGTGCGAAATGTGTAATCTCCCCCCTCACAGCCCTGAACCTTGCACACGAACGCAGTGCGCAAATTGCTTAGGCGACCACCCTTCCTCCTCCCCCTCTTGCCCAAGATATATACAACAAAAAAAAACTCATCAGAATTAAAACTACACGAAAATGTAGTATAAGAGAAGCTAGACTGTTTCTCAAACAACAATCTCTCATAACAACCAATCTCTCACCTAATTATGCACACGCTGTGCCAAACTCAAACTCTACACCCAATACAAACAGAAATACTCAAAAAGAGAAAACCCAGACTCTCAATTTCGCCATCCACAAGTAAATCTAATAAACGTTCGGAGATTACCTCTCCAAGACCCTCAACATCTAACAAAATCGTACCATCAAGCCCCAATACAAAACCAATTGATGACTTAGAAAAACACAGTAGCACTAATAATTCTCTTTCGCCCACTAACAGCTTGAATAGTGAATACTCACAGCGATCAGTCCCTTTAATGTACTCTGATTTTAAAGAGCGCTTTAAACACAGCCGCCCCCTTAGATTAGAAGCAGATAAACTGTTAAACGAAATGAAATCAAATAGTAACTCAAGTAAAAACTCATCTGACTCAGATGCATCTATGGAAGTTGACCCCGCGTCAGCTTCTCCTGATTCTCTTTAACCATGGTCATTAACATCTTACAATGGAACATAAAAGGAATTTTCAATAATTATCACGAATTAAAATTACTTATAGCCGAACGCTCTCCTGACGTATTATGCCTTCAGGAGACCCACTTACCACATAACTTTAAAAACTTTAGATGCCCACCGGGTTTTAAAGGGTATTCTTGGAATTTTCCCCATAATACTTCTGCAAAATAAGGCGTAGCTATACTCATAAAACAGCAAATCCCACACTCCCAAATATTGATAAATTGTAACCTTCTCTGTACTGCTATTAAACTTGAACTAACTAATCCCGTTTTTATCATAAATATGTACATTCCACCATGTCAGGGCTTTTCAAGCCCCGACATTTCCCATGCTCTAAACCAAGTATCCGGTCCTATACTATTAATAGGAGACTTTAACTCCTCCCGTGGGAAAAAAATTGAGCGAGTTATATCGTCATTTAACCTAGTTGTCCTAAACGACGGATCTGGAACCCATCTCTCTACCCACAACACCATAACCAACATAGATATTTCACTAATCTCACCAAGACTCGCCCACCGTAGCAGTTGGTCCATTTGCGATCAATTACATGGTAGCGATCATTTCCCCATATTTATTTCCTTAGCTTTCCCATTCTCCCCAGACACAACCCTACCCATCCCAAAATATAAAACCGATCTCGCTGACTGGAATAAATTCGGCAAAACCTGCACTGAACTCGAAACCAAGTGGACCGCCGGATGCCTAAACCATCAGGTCGCTCTACTCTCGAAATTCATTAGAACAGCAGCAAACTCCTCCATTCCCCAAACAAAACGGATTCCCCATAAAGCGAAAATACCATGGTGGAGCCCGGAGCTTCAACAGCTCAGGGATAAAAAACAAAAGCTTTTCCACACATTTAAGTCCCAAATGTCTTCCACCAACCTCATAAATTACAAAAGAGCCAATGCCATTTTCAAAAAGACTGTTCTCTCTGAAAAACGAAAATCCCTCGAAAACTTCACCTCACGCATTTCTCCCCTTTCCACCACCAAGAAGATTTGGTCAGACATTTATCGTCTAGCCGGCTTTCCTAAAATACCCATAAAATGCATTAAAACCACAAACGCCTTGTTAACTGACTCCAGTTGCATATCAGAAGAATTCAGGGAAGTCTGGGCCAAATACGGAGCTGATGAAAACTTTAGCAACGCTTACATAGGTCTTAAAGAATCTTATCTGTCCTCCACATACAACCCTACCCAAATATCTCCTACAGCACTAAGTCTGGACACTCCATTTAGACTGCATGAAATCGAGGCAGCTCTCCAAACAGCGAAAGGCAAATGTCCTGGCGCTGATAGAATTTCCTATCCCATCTTAAAGCAGATCCCTCCATGCCTTAAGCAAAGACTTCTTGACATTTATAACTGCATGTTATCCACTGGCAATTACCCCCATACCTGGCGATCTTCCATCGTTATTCCCATCCCAAAGCCCAATAAAAAATCCTCAGAAATTAATGGCTATCGCCCCATATCCCTAATATCCTGCCTAAGTAAAATAATTGAAAAAATGATTGCCCTCCGACTCATGTGGTTCATTAACCGCCACAAACTGATCAGCGGCAACCAAGTTGCATTCAAAAGGAACCACAGCACTATGGACGCTCTACTCAAAATTCAACATTTCGTGTCGAATGCCATTTCGACCAGAAATCACGTCTCCATCCTGGCGACGGATTTCGAAAAGGCCTTCAATCGCGTGGGACTACATACAGTTCTCTCAAGACTCCAGCTTTGGGGCATTGGTCCAAGACTTTACAACCTGGTTAAAGCCTTTATGACGAAGAGGACCTTTAAAGTCAGAGTCAACGACAAGACCTCTGGTTCAGCGAACCTGCTAAACGGTATCCCACAAGGCTCACCCCTATCGGTAGTCCTTTTCATCGTAGCCTTTGATCACATCAACCTCGTAATAGCCAAAAACAAGAAAATAAACATATCTTTATACGCAGATGACGCTATAATTTACACAAAAAAAAAAAAACCTTACCAATGTAAAAAATATTTTTCTCAAAATTCTCCAAGACTTAGAATCCTGGGGATTATCTTCTGGCGCTTCTCTTGCCATAGAAAAATGCCACACACTTCACATTTGTCGCAAAATCCACTGTTGCTTCCCAACTTTGGAACTTAGAAATAAGACCATCGAACCAGTCATGCATTTAAAAATACTTGGAATCATGTTTGACTCTAGGTTTAGCTTTAAGGAACATTGTATTACATTAAGAAAACAACTTGAAGTCCGGGCTAACATAATTAAATTTTTAAGTTCCAAATTTTCACATATCCATCCCAACATCCTAACAAACATAACCCGTGCCCTAATCCTCTCCAAAATCGACTACGGACTCCCAATATATGGTTGGTGTGCAGCATCACATCTGAAGAAAATTCAAGCACCCTACAACACCTCAGTTCGTAGGTCAATTAATGCATTTCCAACATCGCCAGTAAGGTGTATTCTGGCCGAAGCTGGGCTACCAAGCATTACCAACAGATTAACCGAAGCCACCAACAATCTAATACCCAGGCTTTTCACAAGCCCAAATCAATCGTTGGTAAAGGAGTTTAAAGATTCCTTCAGGAAAACACGGACCCCCAGGGTTCCCTCAACCCTTTATAGATGCGCCAAGCATGCAGCTTTCATCGGGCTATCAGTCCCTAATCAGAGAAAAATAACTACGTCTCTTCCACCCTGGAAAGATGTATCGGAAAACATCAAAAAGGATCTCCACTTCTACACTAAAAACAACACACCAAGCTCCATTTTCCAAGCCGAATTTAGTCTTCTCAGAAGCCAACTAGGTCCAAGAAATTGGCTTTACTCGGATGGTTCTAAAACCGAATCTTCGTCTACCTTCGCAGTCGTCGACAAGGATAACGACATCATCGCGGGAGGATCCCTTCCCAACTTCAACTCGATATTTACCATTGAGGCTTTCGCAGTGCTCCAGGCCTGCGTATACGCCAACAAAGGTAAAGGGAAATTCGCCATATGCACCGACAGCCTTTCCACCATCTCTGCGTTGGAAAATCCCTGGCAAACAGATCCCACAATAAGCCAAATACGAAACATCGTTTCCCTGAACAAATCCAAAATAACCATAGTTTGGGCCCCCAGCCACCAGGGTATTCCTGGGAACGAACAAGCGGACGCGGCTGCTCGATTTATGAGCACAGCCCCAACCGTTCAGTTCACACCCATCAATGCCAGAGACATCTCCAAGCTAATTAAAGTCACCAACAAACAAAAGATAACACAGTGCAACATGAAAAATGTAACCGCAATTCTGATTTCATGGGCGGAGAGTACTCATCGAAATAAGCTAAAACCCATTTGGGTTTCCCTGGCTTAGCTCGCGTTTACCTATTATAGCGAGTTAAAGTTTTACATACAAAATTTATTTGTAACGGCCATATCTTGTGAACCGATTACAATTTCACTATCAAGTCTTCAGTGATTATGTAGCTATGAACCCAAGGAACTATATTGACAAATGACTCTTGCAAAGAAGTGCACCTAGCGCGTTAAAAATCAAAAAAATTAGCGAAAATTTTTGTTAATGCGCTACGTGCACTTGGTGCTAGGTGCGCAAGAGTCATTTGTCAATTTAGTTCCTTGGGTCCATAGCTACATAATCTCTGAAGACTTGATAGTGAAATTATAATCGGTTCACAAGATATGGCTGTTACGAATAAATTTTGTATGTAAAACTTTAACTCGCTATAATAGGTAAACGCGAGCTAAGCCAGGGAAACCCAAATGGGTTTTAGCTTATTTCGATGAGTACTTTCCGCCCATGAAATCAGAATTGCGGTTACATTTTATAACCCTAAAAATGTTGCACAGTGTAATCGCTGATTGGGAAGATTTCTCCCACAGATACAAAGCGCTAAACATAGCCTGCGAAAAAACTATATTTCCAACCAACCTCAACAAACTCGAGCGCAGGATTTACACCCGCCTTCGCATTGGACATACACAGGAAACGCATGAACACCTTCTTCAAGGATCTACTTGCCCTCCCTGCCGCTTCTGCGGAGACAGGACTTTTTCAACCGACCATCTTCTCGACAGCTGCCAGGCCTTAAAGCCCATATGCACTTCCATTTTTGGATCCGTTACCCTCCCATCTTCCCTACTCAAATCCTCCTCCAAATCAAATATTAAAAGATTTAAGGAATTTGTTAATAAAACCCACATCCGAATATATACATAATAATTAAACCCTAATAACCCGGCCGAAGGACTTCAGTTTCCAGTGCCACTTTTTTTTTTCCATTCAATTTAGTATTGTATACTAGTTTTAATTTTACAAAATAAATAAAAAAATTATTAAAACAATTTTTTAAAAAATTTTACGCGTCACCAATAATTTGTTGTAGCCGATCAAAGTCTATCGATTAACGTGCTCATCTCGAATAAAAAACGCGCTAATTTTACTACAAAGTTTCCCAACGACGCACAGTGGCGCCTTGGGCCCAAAAACGTGCAATAAATCACTTTTTCGACTTTGTCCTAGAAAGTTGCGACCCATACCAATCGACAGGTAATTGATCCACTATTACAAATATGTAACCCTTTTTTAAATCAAAAAATTTTTGTAAAAGATAAGCATTTTTACAGTTAAACAATTTTTCACATAAAAAAAACACACAGTTTTTAGGTAATTTTTCGCACTTCCGGGGGTATATCTTAAAAACTAGGTATCGAATCGCTTTGCTTCTTTTTTCCGCTGATTGGTGTGTTAGTTAAGAGTAAAAAAAGTAAAACATATTGCAGTTTGCCAGCCGCATCTCTTAGTTATGCGTTATTTGCGAAACGTCAATTTTTACCATATTTTCCAACTTTGATGGGAAATAAAAAAAAATTATTTCATATAATATTTTTTATACTTTTGTAAAACGTTATTTGGACTTTCTTCTTGATATTAGGAAAGTTGTAGCTGCGTCCGCGTGCGTCCGCGGTTTTAAGAGCCAAAAAAGGTAAAAAAGTCATGGTCCCAGAAATTGCATATGGCGCAACCTTGTGAAAGATTTGTCCAAAACATGTTTTTAAAGTCCTGAAAATGTGATATGATGTTCAACAGCTCGATATAAGAAACTTTAGTTCTACCACTTTTGGAAAAACCCGCTAGTTTAGCGGTAAAATAGCTAAAAATAGCTAAAATACGGAAGGCCGTAACTTCTAAACTACTGAAGCTACAGACTTGTGCTGTATCTCGTTTGAAAGGTATTTTAAAATGCTTTAAGCGCCTTAAATTTTTGTAAATGTAATTTGTGTAAATGTAATATTTAAAAAGATATGCACAAAACAAATTTTTTTAAAATTTTTTTTAAGCTTTTTTTTTTTTTCTGAAAAACGGTTCTAACGATTTCCTTTAAAACTTCAAACTGTATAGCTCTTGAGATTCCTTAAATTGTGGTATATATTATGTTACTGTAAAAAATCACGTTTAAAAATTACTCAGAAATGAAAATAGCCACTTTTGCCAGCTCAAAACAACTTACGCTGCCTAAGCATTCAATTTAGTATGTGCGAATCCAAACTGTATTTTAGGGTCATGGAATCACAACCTTGTCACAGAGTTAGAATCTAGTAATTATAGTCCAGAAATGTTAAGTCTATTGGATTTACCAAGTTTACCAAATAATGGTCACTGCTTCAAAAAACATGAGCAAATTTTTTTTAAAAAACTTTAATTTATTTTTTTTTTGTTTTTTTAGTTTTTAAAAATTAAAACATAAAAAAAGAAACTAAACAAAACAACATTTAAAAATAAATAAAAATTTTTTTTTAAAACCCAAATTGTTTTTTTTTTTTAATAATTTTTAAAAATTACAACATAAAAAAAGAAACTAAAAAAAACAAAAACTTTTTAGAAAAAGTTTTTTTTTGTTGGAAAAAAATGTATTTGTTTTTAAATTCTGACCTTGCCGATTTGTAAGTACGCCTCTGCCACGCCCACTCCCTGCCTCATGCAATAATTTGAAAGGTGGATCAATTATCTATCATTTGCCGTTTACATAATTCAATTATCTTCACTGGTTCAAAAGTTATGATTTATTACGAAAAAAAAGTCAAAAGGAGCCGCTGTGCGACGTGCAAAGTGTTTAGAGGTCTAAAAAATAAACAAAAAAAATAAAAATTTACGTCAAGGTATGCTTAAATACTTCTCAAAACAAATTGTGTTGTAACTGTTTGCATTGTCCAGTTATTTAATGTCATGTGTATGTCTATTTTAGCCGAAGACTAACAAAAGTGTTTGTGTTCTGTTGAGCTTTAGTTAAAAATCTACGCTGATCAACGCAAGGTTGTTATAGAAATGTATTAACAAAATAATATAGAAACAAATGCTATCATTGCTTTTTGCCCGTTTTTGCCCCTTTAAAAAAAACACCTCCAAATTTTTAACTTTTTGGCTTTTTCCTCAGAAAATTAAGGTGGAGGATAATAAACTTTTTTTTTAATAACTATCTTATCCTATCTTATATTTGTTTTCTAAATAAATAGGTTTTCTATTAATAAAAAATAAAGAATTCTGAACATTTTTAGGGGGTTGACCATAATGGGGAGGTGATGGGTGGGTGGTGTTTTTACAACCGTAAGGTTTTTCCAAAAAATGGAAAAAACCGAAATTCTATTTGTGCATAAGGAGTATAAGTTATAATTTTCAGGGCTCTATTCAGGACTTTTTCCCCATAGTGCAATCGGGATAAAATACACAGAACATCTAATATATGCAATTAAAAATCAAAAGGTGTAGTTTCCCAGTAAAATATTCGGTTAGTTAGAATTCGAGTTTCAGGCCTCTACTATAAAACTCTACTATAGTCGGGTTGGTGTCCCGACTATCTAATACCCGTCACTCAGCTAAAGGGAGTGCGAGGGAGATGGAGATAAAAAATTCGATCAGGCATAAGTTTTAAACGAATGGTCCGATTTAAAAAATTTCTTCTACATTTCGATAGGTATTGATAAGCACAACAAAACTGCATTTTTACTTTTCCGAAATATTTAAATTTTTTTAAATCGTATATAAGCGATTGTGGACGTTAGAGGGGGCGTGGCACCATTTTGAAACAAACTTGCGCTGCGTAGGAGCTCCTAGAGTCTGCATGCAAAATGTCAATCTCCTAGCTTTTATAGTTTCCGAGATCTCAACGTTCATACAGACGGACAGACAGACAGACGGACAGACGGACAGACAGACATGGCTAGATCGACTCGGCTAGTGATCCTGATCAAGAATATATATACTTTATAGGGTCGGAAACGCTTCCTTCTACCTGTTACATACTTTTGCACGAATACAATATACCCTTTTACTCTACGAGTAACGGGTATAATTACAACAAGAGAGAACGCTATAGTCGGGTTGGTGTCCCGACTATCTAATACCCGTCACTCAGCTAAAGGGAGTGCGAGCACTGTAGTCGGGTTGGTGTCCCGACTATCTAATAAACGTCACTCAGCTAAAGCGAGTGCGAGCACTGTAGTCGGGTTGGTGTCCCGACTATCTAATAAACGTAACTCAGCTAAAGGGAGTGTGAGGGATATAAAACTTTGATCAGGCATAAGTTTTAAACGAATGGTCCGATTTAAAAAATTTCTTCTACATTTCGATAGGTATTGATAAACACAACAAAACTGCATTTTTACTTTTCCAAAATATTTAAATTTTTAAAATCGTTTATAAGCTATTGTGGGCGTTAGAAGGGGCGTGGCACCATTTTGAAACAAACTTGCGCTGCGTAGGAGCTCGTAGAATCTGCATGCAAAATGTCAATCTCCTAGCTTTTGTAGTTTCCGAGATCTCAGCGTTCATACAGACAGACAGACAGACAGACAGACGGACAGACGGACAGACAGACATGGCTAGATCGACTCGGCTAGTGATCCTGATCAAGAATATATATACTTTATAGGGTCGGAAACGCTTCCTTCTACCTGTTACATACTTTTGCACGAATACAATATACCCTTTTACTCTACGAGTAACGGGTATAAAAACGTTCATATGCATTTACCTTAAAAAACAATGTAATATTTGCGTGCAACATAAAAAATTCTAATTAAGAAAAAACGTAACTCCTCAAATTTTGAAAGAATTGGTAATAAATTGTGTTATAGAGGTTGGTGCAGTAGGGAAATTTTTGAAAAATTTGTCTTCAAAAGACTGTCAGGAAATCCAAAAAATCGCAAAATGTTGACTTTTAGATCGAATTATTCCCACAGTTTACACAATACAATGTTTACACCCATGTTTTAGTTTCCTTTTATTTCCGGAAATATTTTAATCCAGCTGTTAAACCCCAACGGACATGGGGGCACTTAATTTTCTTTTTAACCTACCGATCGATCGGTATCCTGCGATCCTGCGATCGGATCTGTTTTTCGCTTAAACCATGTTGGCCGCAGGTATTTGTGTGCTATTTTTTATAATTGTTTTAAAGTTTTTAAGGTTTTTTGGGGGTTAATTGGCAGAACGCTATTTGTTTTTCTTTTTAGCTGAAATCTTACCTGAACAAAATGATAGAGCATGAGGTAAAGTGGGAATAAGGTGAGGTTAATGCGGGGTTAAAGTTGTGGCTAAGGGGGTATTAGCTAGATTAGGGTGACGGTAAAAAAAATGTAAAGAAAGGGTAAAGGTGAGAAAAGTAAGGTTCTTTTGGACTTTTGCGAGGATAAGGTGGGTTAATATGACAAACAAGAAAAAGTGACGTTTAAGGGCCGGTTTCTCAAGTGCCGGCTAAAGTCCCTAATAGCTATCTGTTCGAAAAAGATAATCACCAGATAAACTTATCGTAAAAGCAAATCGGTTTTCTCGACGCCTTTAATTTATTTGATCGAGAAGCAATTACAGAGTGCTGTTAGCGCATAGAATGTGCTGTAAAGCGCAAAAAATGGCGTGCTTTGATTATTCTATCAGCTGTTTGGGTATAATTCGAAGGCAAAGTCAGCTGTGATTTCGTTTCTTCTTCTTATTTGGCTTTGGGAAATCAGCTGTCGTTTTATCGAGTCGAAAACGCTTAATCCCTGTTAAAGTTAGTTCTCACATTGATGCTCGAGAAAGCCAAAATGCCTTAGCAGGGACTTTATCTGTTCGAGAAATGTTAGCCGGCACTCGAAAAACCGGCCCTAAGTGGAATTAATTAAGCAAGGAAACATTTTATTTTAGGTAAGACTAGAGCTAAGGAAAGAAAAAACTGGTGCTATGGTGGAGAAATGTGGTTAAAATTATGGTTTTCCCGAGTGAAATCTTAGTATGGTTGGGTTACACTGGGATTAAGGCGAGGATAAAGTGAAGACAGCATTAGGGTGCTAAAAAAAGTGTGCCTGGGCTGAAGACAGGTGGGGTTAAGGCGGTAAAAAAGAAAGGTAAGTTATGTCTAGGGGTTATGGTAAAATATAAGGTGGGTTTCCTGTGGTGCTCAGCTAAGGTTAGGCGGGATTTTACTCGGATATTAATTAGTATTCTGAAATATGAAAAAATCAGGTTACTATCTAGAGCAAGAAATGCTATGCTAATAGTAGCGGACAACGTCCTTTTGGGTATTGCTAGTATACCTAATGTAATAAAAAAATCGATATAGAAACATTGGGTAAAAATATTGTTTATAAGAAATGTTAAATATTCATGATATTCATACGATGAGTTTGGATTTAAATAATTATTATTAGCACAAAAATGTTATGGATGGTCGCTTTAAGAGGTGTATTTCTTATTTTTTTAGTACTTAACATTTTAAAACCAGTGTCTTTGTAAATAACTATATTTGCAAGAAAACATACAAAAATAAAAATGGTTTTGGTAAGAACCGACATATAAAGTCAAGCTCTAGCTTCGGATGATTCTTAACGGGGCAAGGTGTTTACCGAAAAACATACTTTTGTCGAAAAAATCAAAAGATTTTTATTTCACGGTTTTTTTTTTGATTAATTAAATGATTTTCTTTCACGGTTTTTTTTTGTTGATTAATTAAATGTCTTTGAATCAAGTAAACATACATTACATGGCACTATTTTGATCGTTTCTCGAAATTTGGAAATCGCAAAACAGGCGACTTCCCCTGAAAAACATTTTTGGTACCACTGCTGACTTGAGATGACTTTGAGTCATTTTACTAAAGTATGCATATCTCCTAGAATGTTCTCCCGATTTGCCAATATTCGGCCTCAACTTTTTGGGACTAACGGCCCTTTAGATCTGCATACTCAAAATAATTTAAAAAATTATCAAAAACTAGCTATGAAAAATAAAAGCCAAAAATGAAACTTTTTTGAAACTTTCAGACGCTATATGTCCATCAATTTCGGTCCGATCACAAAGCGCCATACCTTTTCGGAAAGGTGCATATATTTTCTTTCGAAAGGTGCCAAATTTGGACCATCGGTTTTTGAGAACTGTTACATTTAATAAAACAAGTGCTCAAAAATCTAGCTTTTTCAAATATCTCCAAAACGATTCTTTGGAAATTTTTTTTATTTTTTTCATCGTGATCAGTGACCCAATAGTAAACGAAAAAAATGGGTCCCAGCGTTTCTATAGAAAAAAAATCAAAAATTGTAAACTAGTGTAATATAGGAATAGATTCAATGAAAAGCAATATTTTCATCCAATAAAAATCATTCAATACGAATATACGATAAGGTCCAAACAGGTCAATTTAAATTAATACTTAAAAAAAAACAACATTTCGGTTAGGTTTGACTATTGTATGTGTTAAAAATAGTTGGTTTAGTTAATTTTTGATACAATTGCAAATTACAAATTTCTATATCAAATGAATAAAACAATTTTTTGATTTCGTGTAGTTTCGATACAGGCCTTAATGGCGAACTATGCTTAGAAAAGTCTTATTTATCGAAATAAGATGCTGTCAAACGCAATTAGAAAAAGTTTAATTAAATAATTATTAATAAATAAACGGCTTTTCGAGCAGCAAGTGCCAGTTTAAATTTTAGTATACACAATGTTACACATGGCTTTTGTGCAGAATAATTTAAAAATAAATAAATTTGTTTTATATTTTATTCATAGCTGACGCAAACGATTGGGGCAACGTTTATCCAAATATGTCTGGCGATGGTGCCCTTGGTATGGTTATAAAACATAAAGCGGATATCTGCATTGGCGCAATGTATTCTTGGTCTGAAGATTACTCATATTTAGATCTTTCAATGTATCTTGTGCGGTCTGGAATCACATGTCTTGTTCCAGCGCCATTGCGGATAGCTAGTTGGTATCTCCCTTTGGAGCCATTTCAAGAACGTCTATGGGCTGCAATCCTGTTATGTCTATGTATAGAATCCATTGGATTAATTCTAGCGTATAAAAGTGAGCAGGAATTGTATGTCCCGCCAAGTTACCGTGACGACTGGTGGACTTGCACAAAGTTCGGATTGTTTACTACCTTTAAGCTTTTAATATCACAATCAGGGAATAGCAAAGCTAATTCACTTACAGTCCGTGTATTGCTCTTTGTCTGCTTTCTTAATGATTTAATTATAACCAGCATATATGGTGGTGGCCTTGCCAGTATATTAACAGTCCCTAGCATGGACGAGGCGGCCGACACAGTTCAACGTCTGCGTTTGCACCGATTACAGTGGGCGGCCAACTCTGAGGCATGGGTTTCAGCTATACGCGGGTCGGATGAGGTAAGTATTTTGGCTTTGTGAATCATATATGTGGGGAGTGTACGAACTGGGGACGAACTGATAAATAAACACTAAAACTCTATGCAGATGTAAACACTATTTATTTTTTCTTCAAAAAAGGTTGAAAAATTACAGTAATAGATAAATTACTTCACGGCCGAAAGTCATGGCAACTATGGCCGATTCTTTCCCTGTTCCCTAAGTTTAATCTTTCGGCTACAGTGTACAATAAATAAATACTTCAGTAGTGAGTACTATTTGGATGTATTAAAATGTTCAATATCTAATTCACGAAGAATAAAAAAAAAATTGTATTTTACGGTAAAGTTATTTAGGATACGGAAGAGAAAGAAATAATAAGATAACGCCAAAAGGTGAAATTTTTTAAAATAAATTAAACTCACGACACAGAAGCAATATATATTAAACCACTATAAAACTGCAGCATTTAATATTATCTGATAATTTTATAGTTTTTTTTACACAAAATCAACGATAACAATTCAAATTGTTGAATAAAAAAATTCGTCAAAAAATGCCCTATAGGCTTGGTAATTTGCGCACCACCTTTTTAGAAAAAACAAGAGAGAACGCTATAGTCGGGTTGGTGTCCCGACTATCTAATACCCGTCACTCGGCTAAAGGGAGTGCGATGGAGATATGAAATTTGATCAGCAATAACTTTTTAACGAATGGTCCGATTTAAAAAATTTCTTCTACATTTCGATAGGTATTGATAAACACAACAAAACTGCATTTTTACTTTTCCGAAATATTTAAATTTTTAAAATCGTTTATAAACTATTGTGGGCTTTAGAAGGGGCGTGGCACCTTTTTGAATTAAACTTGCGCTGCGTATGAGCTCCAAGAATCTTCATGCCAAATACCAATCCTCTAGCTTTTATAGTTTCCGAGATCTCAGCGTTCATACGGACAGACAGACAGACGGACAGACGGACAGACAGACATGGCTAGATCGACTCGGCTAGTGATCCTGATCAAGAATATATATACTTTATGGGGTCGGAAACGCTTCCTTCTAGCTGTTACATACTTTTGCACGAATACAATATACCCTTTTACTCTACGAGTAACGGGTATAATTACCTCACGAACAAATTACGGGACTTCCTATTATTATTACTGTAAATACATTGTCGACACGATAAACGGAGACGACTACATTTATTTGGAATTTTGTCGTGACATCATAAGTGAGATTCGACGACTTCGTCACATTACTCTACACTCCCGTACTAACAAAAATTCACATGTTTTTTTTCTTTAATAGCCATTGGTGAAAGATTTATTACACAATTTTCACATATATAGCGATGAGCGGTTGCTTCGATTAGCACAGGAGCAGATGGTGCGCATTGGATTTACAGTGGAACGTCTGCCGTTTGGTAATAAAAATAATTCAGAGTTATATCAGAAATAATTCCTGTTCCTGCAGGTCACTTTGCTATCGGGAATTATTTGGTGCCTCAAGCGATTGATCAGATGGTAATCATGAAGGATGACCTATATTTCCAGTACACAGTTGCTTTTGTTCCCAGACTGTGGCCACTCCTAGATAAATTTAATACCCTGATCTATAACTGGCATTCGTCAGGTTTCGATAAATATTGGGAATACCGTGTTGTAGCTGATAACTTAGATTTAAAGATACAGCAACAAGTCGAAAAAACTATGTCTGGAAAACAAGGAGATATTGGTCCGGACATGCTTGGAATGTCAAACTTTGCGGGTTTCATACTCGTCTGGATATTAGGATCAACTGTAGCCACTTTGGCCTTTTTTTTGGAACTACTTTATACAAAAGTTACTTATCCTTAAAAATGTATAAATGGAAAGAGCGAATTTTAAGCCCAAGCCGTAAGAGCTAGTCCAGACAAATGCACAGTATACCTTTGGGCTCCTAAGATCCGTCTTAATTATTACACTTATAATTAAAATCAAATTAATATAATCGTGACCGCCCAGTTGATCAGTGAGAAGGTACAGAATTCACGGGTTCTAAGTGGGTTTGTTGCGGTTGAAATATTACAGTTGTTGGATCACTTTATTAATAGAATACTGTATAATCCTAATGTCCACACATGTACAGCTGTAAGCCCTCTAATAACTCTCCGCTCTGATCGGCTTAACGAGCGTTCAGTAATAAAAGCAGTAGGGGAGAGTGGGGTAATTTCGTCACAGGGGCAATTTCGTCACCTGCAATATCTCGGAATCCATAAGTCTTAAAAATATATAATTTTTTTGTTTTAGTCCCTCAAGACGGAATGACACAACCAATGCATTTCTTTTGCACAGAAGGCCAAGATAATTAAGCTATAATATTAAATGTGTTTTAACAGTTCAAAAGCTACATTTAGTTCTCGACGAAATTTTTTCCGTATGCCACAATTCAAAAGGAATAAGATACACGATTTTTTATATAATACACAGTGCTATAATGTGCATTTCTGCGTTAGTGATTTTTAACTTCGCGCCTAATTTCGGAAGAAAAATAATTATTTCTAAAAAAGTACTGTCTGGGGAAATTTCGCCACCCTATGCTTAGGGCTAATTCGCACCTATTTTAAATACATATTTTTTTATTTGACGAGCTGCCTAACGAACAGACTACCGGCAGCAGCAACAAATATAGGACGTCAACAAAAATGGTATGCTTGATCAGTGTAGCATACTTACAGGCGTTAAACTCCCTACATTTTTCAGGTGACGAAATTGCCCCTGTGGTATGACGATTTTACCCCCCTATGTGGCGAGATTGCCCCAGTATATTGGTTTTACCTTTTAATTTTTTATAAATCACCAAGGTAATTAAAAAAATAGGAGAATGTCACATTTTAAAGCTTGGTGCTAACTGCATTCAACAATAAAAATATAAATATGATAACGTGTCTCAAGGTGGACAAAAAATAGCTTTGAAAAAATGCAGACGAAATTACCCCACTCTCCCCTAGTATATCATCTTTGAAAGAGAATAAACGTTTTGGTCATGAGTTTTCGGTTGTTCGATCAGTTTATAATTAAAACTTCCTGCACCCCCTTACTCAGTCGACGTCTACATTGATCGCTTTCGCACACAGTTTCGCACTCATTTCGCACCAGGATCGCTGCTCACCGCACTTCGCAAATTAATCGCCGTTTAGCATTCTTTACATAATCTCTACGATGTCAACTATTGAGCAATGCAAACGTCAACGGACCAACATTAAAAGGAATATAACTCGCATTAAAACCCTCGTAACAACAAGCGCTGGCGAAGACACCGGACTTTCCAGCGCCGAACTGCGATGCCGGCTGGTAATTCTGGAGTCTTACTTCACGCAAGCAATGGCAGTCCAATCTGAGATTGAGACTTTGGATCCCAACGACAGCAGTCGCGGAGAATTGGAGGACAGTTATGTTGAGACCAAAGTCGCCATCAAAGATCAGCTAGGTGAAGAACTCAACAGCACCCGACCACCACATTCACCGTTTTCGCTGGCCCAATCCAGTTCGATTGCTCTGTCGTCATCGAAGTTACCCCGACTTACCTTGCCAACGTTCGACGGAAAATTTGCAGAATACAAGAATTTCATCAACTAGTTCACACAAATTATCGCTCGTGAGCCAACCATGTCTCATCTAGAAAAGTTCAATTATTTGCTGCACAGCTTAAAGGCACCAGCATTAGACGCAATCAAGGCGATTCTAATTACCGATGAAAACTATCCCAAGGCTTTGCAGCGGCTCAATGAAAGATTTGATAATTCAACTCTCATCTTTCTAGAAACCATAGCTGTGTTATTTATACTCCATCCAGTCGAAAAATCAAACACAATACAGCTACAAGGCTTGTTGGACAAGGCGTCTGCTATGTATGGATCACTGGAATCCCTTGGTACTGCCTCAAATATTGCCCAGGCCATGTTGATCTACATCGTGATTGACAAATGCGATCAGCACACCCGCAATAAATGGAACGAGTCGTTGGATTTCAAAACTCTGCCAAACTGGAAGCAGTGTTCGACGCTGCTGGAACGCCATTGTCAAAATCTTCAATCAAGCAACCCCACGTCTCAAGGACCAGTCCATCCAAGCAACCCATCTCGAAATATGTCGTTTGGCCATAAATCACGTTCGCAATCACTCAACCTGCATGTGGCCACAAACTGTTTGGATGCCCAACATTTAAATCGATGACAACACCTTATCGGTTTGAAACAGTTAAAAACGTAACTTATGCCTCAATTGTCCCGGCAGTGGTCATCGAATCGCTCAATGCTCATCAAGGAGTCGTTGCCGCAGCTGCAATCAAGCTCATCACACAATGTTGCATCATAACAAGGACATTCCGACCATAGGAGCGCGTCCCGACAGCTGCGCAAACTATCAATTACAGCCAAGTGATTCGATAACGTTCTCTCATCTGCACACTCGACCAGGACAAGTTATCCTAGCCACGGCCGTGGTTCTGGTCAAAGAGGCATCAGGAACATACAGGCCTGGCAGAGCATTGCTGGATCCTTGTTCTCAGGTGAATCTCATCAACGAGGAGTTTGTTCAAAAACTTCGTCTTCGACATGAAAAATTCAACATGGGAATCCTCAGCGTTGGAGACTGGTTAACGAATATAAAGCACTTGGCCACAACAACCATCCAATCGCGTATCACAGATTGTCCCTTCTCACTTGAATTCTGTGTCACCAGCCTTATCTCGTATCAGCCAGACTCTGAGATTGACATCTCTTCTTGGAATTTGCCCACCAACACACCTTTGGCAGATGATAGATTCCATGAATCTCGGCGCTGAAGTCTTCTACCATTCGCTTGCCGTTGGGCAAATAAAGCTCGCACCTCACTTGCCAATACTTCAAAAAACTTTGTTTGGCAGGGTCATCGCCGGTCGATGTCAACAACAGGAGCAGCACGTTTCGGACTGTTTTATGTCAAGCACAGTCTCCTTTGCACTTGCAGAAACTTTGGGAGCTAGAATCCGAACTGGCTCACCTGAGAGTCTACATCCACATCACCAAATCTGTGAGGAACTCTATACAAGCAGTACAGTTCAGGACTCCCACGGTCGCATTCTAGTCAACCTTCCCTTTAAGGATGATCCTTCTCGTCTTGGAAACTCCGCTGAAGTAGCTCGTCAACGATTCTACGCAATGGAACGCCGCATGCTAAAATTCCCTGAGTTGAGATTCCAATATGTCTCATTCATGCAGGAATATCCGGCGCTAGGTCACATGTCATTGGTGGCCAATCTAGCCCTTCACGAGTCGCATTACTATATACCCCACCACTGCGTTTTGAAGCCATCGAGCACGTCTACAAAATTGCTGGTGGTTTTCGACGCCTCGTGCACAACAACGTCGCAACTGTCTCTTAATGACCTACTGTTTGTGGGTCCCACAGTGCAAACGGATCTTTATCTGCAGCTTCTCAAATTCAGACTTTTTCAATATGCCATGACAGCTGACGTGACAAAAATGTTCAGGCAAGTCCTCGTCGATCAAAGCTTTCGAAAATATCAATACATATTTTGGCGAGACTCCCCAGATGCAGAACTGCAGACGTTCCAGCTGAATACCGTCACTTACGGAACCGCCGCTGCACCGTACCTAGCAGTGCGCAGTTTACATTATTGGGCTGACATTATTTGGAGTAATTCCCGACCGGCGCATCGGTTATCAAATCATCGTTTTACGTGGACGATCTGCTTTGCGAAGCAGACGACATAGACACCTTGCAACTCATCAAACAAGAAGTCATAGAAGTTCTTCAAAAGGGGAACTTTCCGTTGACCAAGTGGCACTCAAACCACCCTGAGTTCACTGATTACAAGCCCACGAAGAGACTCCACATCTGTGAGGACAACGTTACAAGCGCACTCGGTGTCATTTGGAATCAACTGAATGATGCGTTTCTCTTCACCTTTGCTTCAAAACAACCAACCTTGCCAGCTACAAAGAGACCCATCTTATCCATCGCATCATCACTCTTTGACCCCCTTGGTCTTTTGTCACCGATAATTATCGTGGCGAAAATGATTCTTCAGGAACTGTGGATGCTTAATCTTAATTGGGACGAATCGGTTCCTCAATCCCTACATGATGCATGGACCGACTACTTGGAATCCTTGAACATGTTGTCAACTTTTCAAGTACCTCGGTGTTGCCTGCAAAATGCCAATATCAAAATTCGACTACATGGATTTTGGGATGCGTCCATCAGGGCGTAGGCATGTTGTGTGTACGTGCGAACTGAGGGACCAATTAACATCACCGTTTGGTTGTGGACATCAATGTCTAGAGTAGCCCCTGTCAAGAAACAATCGCTTCCGAAACTGGAACTGTGTGCCGCACACTTACTCGCTCAACTATTCAACAAAGTCAAAGGATTGTTCGGAGAAAGACTCATAACGTCTTACCTCTGGTTAGACTCACAAATGGTACTCCATTGGCTCCAGTAGCACTCCATTACGCTCTCAACCTTCGTTGGAAATCGCGTGTCTGAAATCCAGAAATTAGCACAGCTCATACACTGTTTGTCTACGCATTGTCAGATGGATGTTTCGATTCATACACATCGTTCGGAAATCATCGAAGTTCAAAGGAAGAATTAGAACACGCATCAAACTGCATAACTTGGAATCTTCAAAACCACTAGTTTTCGGAAGAACTTCGATACCTCAGGAAAAGCAAGTCCTTAAAGGTCCATTGAAGTTTCTTTCTCCTTTCATAGATACCGCTACAGGTTTCGAACTCATAAAGGTTGGAGGACGACTCGACTATTCCGATATTCCTGAGAGTGAGAAGCACCCACTACTACTTCCCAGCAAATCATCAATTGTAATCGAATATGTCCGCTACCTTCACACTCGAAACTTCCATGCAGGACCAAAGGCGCTGATGGCGCTCCTTCGTCTGAATTTCTGGATCATCAACGCAAGGAATTTAGCGCGCCGTATTGTTCGAGCCTGTACCCACTTTAGTCGATATCGACTTCTGAGCACAGACGCATTTCTGGCGGCTCTGAAAAGATTCTTTGGACGCCGCGGTCTGCCCACAGATATTTACTGTGACAACGCGACCAATTTCGTTGGCGCCTCCAATCAGTTGCAAGACCTAAGGAAATTCCTGTTCAATGAGAAAACTCAAAACGCAATTCAACAATTTTGCGCTGCTGACTTCATCAGCTTTCTCTTCATCCCACCCAGGGCTCCGCATTTTGGTGGGTCTGGGAAGCGGCAGTGAAGAGCGCAAAGGGCCTACTCAACAGAACCTTTGTAAACACCAAGTCTACGTACGAGGAGCTCTCAACAGTCGTGGTTAAGATAGAAGCCATCCTCAACTTACGCCCCCTCACTCCGATGTCATCAGATCCGAACGATCTCTCAGCCCTAACAGCAGGTCACTTTTTGACGGAAAGTTCACTGCGTTCCATGCCAGAACGTATCGCCAACGGCCAGCACATTGCAACGATTTTAAGCAGTCACGGCATTAAAGCAGTCCTTTTGGCATCGCTGGTCTACAGACTATTTCAACTCACTTTGATCAAGAACTAAATGGACTTCCCCATCGCCAAACGTTTCTGTCGGTACAATGGTGCTTATTCACGAAGATAATGTACCCCTCAGCAATGGAGAATGGGTAGGATCGAATCCCTAGTATATGGGCGCGACAACAGAGTCCGTGTCGTTCAGCTGCGCACCGCCAAGGGAACCTGTAGCCGCCCTGTTCACAAGCTCGCTGTACTTCCAGTATCTTGAAAGTGGACCCTTTCAACGGGGCCGGGATGTTAGATCACTTTATTAATAGAATACTGTATAATCCTAATGTCTACACATGTACAGCTGTAAGCCCTCTAATAAATCTCCGCTCTGATCGGCTTAACGAGCGTTCAGTAATAAAAGCAGTAGTATATCATCTTTGAAAGAGAATAGACGTTTTGGTCTTGAGTTTTCGGTTGTTCGATCAGTTTATACTTAAAATTTCCTGCACCCCCATACTCTGATTTAAATGAGTTATAATTATAGAAAACGCTCTATACTTCACCGTTCATTTTGGCGCCCAACGAGGGGCAGTGTTTGCAAATTTAAAAGTTAAAAACAATTGAACAATTCCTAATTTATTTTCGAGAAAATTCATGACCGGTGTAGACGCTCATTTTCTCATTTCCTCGTTTCGTCGTCACGCCGAGGCTGTAAGTGCAGCCACCTTTCGTCGCTGCTGTTGCCAGACTTCAGGTCGCTCTCACTATCATTGCTGCCGAAACTTCAGTTTTGCTGCTCGCCTTTCGTCGCCGCTGTTGCCAGACTTCAGCTCGCTCTCGCTCTCGTCGCTGCTGAAACTTCAGTCGACGTCTACATTGATCGCATTCGCACACAGTTTCGCACTCATTTCGCACCAGGATCGCTGTTCACCGCACTTCGCAAATTAATCGCCGTTTAGCATTCTTTACATAATCTCTACGATGTCAACTATTGAGCAATGCAAACGTCAACGGACCAACATTAAACGGAATATAACTCGCATTAAAACCCTCGTAACAACAATCGTTGGCGAAGACACCGGACTTTCCAGCGCCGAACTGCGATGCCGGCTGGTAATTCTGGAGTCTTACTTCACGCAAGCAATGGCAGTCCAATCTGAGATTGAGACTTTGGATCCCAACGACAGCAGTCGCGGAGAATTGGAGGACAGTTATGTCGAGACCAAAGTCGCCATCAAAGATCATCTAGGTGAAGAACTCAACAGCACCCGACCACTACATTCACCGTTTTCGCTGGCCCAATCCAGTTCGATTGCTCTGTCGTCGTCGAAGTTACCCCGACTTACCTTGCCAACGTTCGACGGAAAATTTGCAGAATAGAAGAATTTCATAAACTCGTTCACACAAATTATCGCTCGTGAGGCAACCATGTTAGACGCAATCAAGGCGATTCTAATTACCGATGAAAACTATCCCAAGGCTTTGCAGCGGCTCAATGAAAGATTTGATTATTCAACACTCATCTTTCTAGAAACCATAGCTGCGTTATTTATACTCCATCCAGTCGAAAAATCAAACGCAATACAGCTACAAGGCTTGTTGGACAAGGCGTCTGCTATGTATGGATCACTGGAATCCCTTGGTACCGGCTCAAATATTGCCCAGGCCATGTTGATCTACATCGTGATTGACAAATGCGATCAGCACACCCGCAATAAATGGAACGAGTCGTTGGATTTCAAAACTCTGCCAAACTGGAAGCAGTGTTCGACGCTGCTGGAACGCCATTGTCAATATCTTTAATAAAGCAACCCCACGCCACAGGGACCAGTCCATCCAAGCAACCCATCTCGAAATAAGTCGTTTGGCCATAAATCACGTTCGCAATCACTCAATCTGCATGTGGCCACAAACTGATTGGATGCCCAACATTTAAATCGATGACAACACCTGATCGGTTTGAAACAGTTAAAAAACTTAACTTATGCCTCAATTGTCCCGGCAGTGGTCATCGAATCGCTTAATGCTCATCAAGGAGTCGTTGCCGCAGCTGCAATCAAGCTCATCACACAATGTTGCATCATAACAAGGACATTCCGGCCATAGAAGCGCGTCCTGACAGCCGCGCAAACTATCAAGTACAGCCAAGTGATTCGATAACGTTCTCTCATCTGCACACTCGACCAGGACAAGTTATCCTAGCCACGGCCGTGGTTCTGGTCAAAGAGGCATCAGGAACATACAGGCCTGGCAGAGCATTGCTGGATGCATGTTCTCAGGTGAATCTGATCAACGAGGAGTTTGTTCAAAAACTTCGTCTTCGCCATAAAAAATTCAACATGGGAATACTCCAAAAAACTTTGTTCGGCTGGGTCAACGCCGGTCGATGTCAACAACAGGAGCAGCACGTTTCGGACTGTTTTATGTCAAGCGCAGCCTCCTTTGAAAACCACTTGCAGAAGCTTTGGGAGCTAGAATCCGTCACTGCCTCACCTGAGAGTCTACATACACATCACCAAATCTGTGAAGCACAACAGTTCAGGACTCCCACGGTCGCATTGTAGTCAACCTTCCCTTTAAGGATGATCCCTCTCGTCTTGGAAACTCCGCTGAAGTAGCTCGTCAACCACCGCTGCGTTTTAAAGCCATCGAGCGCCTCACTTGCCAATACTCCAAAAAACTTTGTTCGGCTGGGTCATCGCCGGTCCATGTCAACAACAGGAGCAGCACGTTTCGGACTGTTTTATGTCAAGCACAGTTTCCTTTGAAAACCACTTGCAGAAGCTTTGGGAGCTAGAATCCGTCACTGCCTCACCTCAGAATCTACATCCACATCACCAAATCTGTGAAGCACAACAGTTCAGGACTCCCACGGTCGCATTGTAGTCAACCTTCCCTTTAAGGATGATCCTTCTCGTCTTGGAAACTCCGCTGAAGTAGCTCGTCAACCACCGCTGCGTTTTAAAGCCATCGAGCGCCTCACTTGCCAATACTCCAAAAAACTTTGTTCGGCTGGGTCATCGCCGGTCGATGTCAACAACAGGAGCAGCACGTTTCGGACTGTTTTATGTCAAGCTCAGTTTCCTTTGAAAACCACTTGCAGAAGCTTTGGGAGCTAGAATCCGTCACTGCCTCACCTCAGAATCTACATCCACATCACCAAATCTGTGAAGCACAACAGTTCAGGACTCCCACGGTCGCATTGTAGTCAACCTTCCCTTTAAGGATGATCCCTCTCGTCTTGGAAACTCCGCTGAAGTAGCTCGTCAACCACCGCTGCGTTTTAAAGCCATCGAGCGCCTCACTTGCCAATACTCCAAAAAACTTTGTTCGGCTGGGTCATCGCCGGTCGATGTCAACAACAGGAGCAGCACGTTTCGGACTGTTTTATGTCAAGCTCAGTTTCCTTTGAAAACCACTTGCAGAAGCTTTGGGAGCTAGAATCCGTCACTGCCTCACCTCAGAATCTACATCCACATCACCAAATCTGTGAGGCACTCTATACAAGCACTACAGTTCAGGACTCGCATTGTAGTCAACCTTCTCTTTAAGGATGATCCCTCTCGTCTTGGAAACTCCGCTGAAGTAGCTCGTCAACGATTCTACGGAATGGAACGCCGCATGCTAAAATTCCCTGAGTTGAGATTCCAATATGTCTCATTCATGCAGGAATATCAGGCGCTAGGTCACATGTCATTGGTGACCAATCCAGCCCTTCACGAGTCGCATTACTATATACCCTACTTCTGCGTTTTGAAGCCATCGAGCACGTCTACAAAATTGCTAGTGGTTTTCAACGCCTCGTGCACAACAACGTCGCAACTGTCTCTTAATGACCTACTGTATATGGGTCCCACTGTGCAAACGGATCTTTATCTGCAGCTTCTCAATTTCAGGCTTTTTCAATGTGCCATGACAGCTGACGTGACAAAAATGTACAGGCAAGTCCTCGTCGATCAAAGCTTTCGAAAATATCAATACATATTTTGGCGAGACTCCCCAGAACTGCAGACGTTCCAGCTGAATACCGTCACTTACGGAACCGCCGCTGCACCGTACCTAGCAGTGCGCAGTTTACATTATTTGGCTGACATTATTTGGAGTAATTCCCGACCGGCGCATCGGTTATCAAATCATCGTTTTACGTAGACGATCTGCTTTGCGAAGCAGACGACATAGACACCTTGCAACTCATCAAACAAGAAGTCATCGAAGTTCTTCCAAGTGGCACTCAAACCACCCTGAGTTCACTGATTACCAGCCCACGAAGAGACTCCACATCTGTGAGGACAACGTTACAAGCGCACTCGGTGTCATTTGGAATCAACTGAATAATGCGTTTCTCTTCACCTTTGCTTCAAAACAACCAACCTTGCCAGCTACAAAGAGACCCATCTTATCCATCGCATCATCACCCCCTTGGTCTTTTGTCACCGATAAATATCGTGGCGAAAATGATTCTTCAGGAACTGTGGATGCTTAATCTTAATTGGGACGAATCGGTTCCTCAATCCCTACATGATGCATGGACCGACTACTTGGAATCCTTGAACATGTTGTCAACTTTTCAAGTACCTCGGTGTTGCAGGGATGTTGTGTGTACGTGCGAACTGAGGGACCAATTAACATCACCGTTCGGTTGTGGACATCAATGTCTAGAGTAGCCCCTGTCAAGAAACAATCGCTTCCGAAACTGGAACTGTGTGCCGCACACTTACTCGCTCAACTATTCAACAAAGTCAAAGGATTGTTCGGAGAAACTCTCATAACGTCTTACCTCTGGTCAGACTCACAAATGGTACTCCATTGGCTCCAGCAGCACTCCATTACGCTCTCAACCTTCGTTGGAAATCGCGTGTCTGAAATCCAGAAATTAGCACAGCTCATACACTTTTTGTCTACGCATTGTCAGATGGATGTTTCGATTCATACACATCGTTCGGAAATCATCGAAGTTCAAAGGTGCAACCCTCAGTCCGGAAGAATTAGAACACGCATCAAACTGCATAACTTGGAATCTTCAAAACCACTAGTTTCCGGAAGAACTTCGATACCTCAGGAAAAGCAAGTACTTAAAGGTCCACTGAAGTTTTTTTCTCCTTTCATAGATACCGCTACAGGTTTCGAACTCATAAAGGTTGGAGGACGACTCGACTATTCCGATATTCCTGAGAGTGAGAAGCACCCACTTCTACTTCCCAGCAAATCATCAATTGTAATCGAATATGTCCGCTACCTTCACACTCGAAACTTCCATGCAGGACCAAAGGCGCTGATGGCGCTCCTTCGTCAAGATTTCTGGATCATCAACGCAAGGAATTTAGCGCGCCGTATTGTTCGAGCCTGTACCCACTTCAGTCGATATCGACCCGTACTACTGCAGCAAGTAATGGGTCAATTACTCAAAGCAAGATTGGAAATCAGTAAGCCCTTCAGCAACTGCGGTGTCGATTTCTGCGGACCTATACACACTTATCTTCGAATACGCGGAAAGCCTCCATCAAAAAGCTATCTCGACGTGTTTATATGTCTCGTCGTCTAGGCCGTGCATATTGAGGTGGTCACAGATTTGAGCACAGAAGCATTTCTGGCGGCTCTGAAAAGATTCTTTGGACGCCGCGGTCTGCCCACAGATATTTACTGTGACAACGCGACTAATTTCGTTTGCGCCTCGAATCAGTTGCAAGACCTAAGGAAATTCCTGTTCAATGAGAAAACTCAAAACGCAATTCAACAATTTTGCGCTGCTGACTTCATCAGCTTTCTCTTCATCCCACACAGGGCTCCGCATTTTGGTGGGTCTGGGAAGCGGCAGTGAAGAGCGCAAAGGGCCTACTCAACAGAACCTTTGCAAACACCAAGTTTACGTACGAGGAGCTCTCAACAGTCGTGGTTAAGATAGAAGCCATCCTCAACTTACGCCCCCTCACTCCGATGTCATCAGATCCGAACGATCTCTCAGCCCTAACAGCAGGTCACTTTTTGACGGAAAGTTCACTGCGTTCCATGCCAGAACGTATCGCCAACGGCCAGCACATTGCAACGATTTTAAGCAGTCACGGCATTAAAGCAGTCCTTTTGGCATCGCTGGTCTACAGACTATTTCAACTCACTTTGATCAAGAACTAAATGGACTTCCCCATCGCCAAACGTTTCTGTCGGTACAATGGTGCTTATTCACGAAGATAATGTACCCCTCAGCAATGGAGAATGGGTAGGATCGAATCCCTAGTATATGGGCGCGACAACAGAGTCCGTGTCGTTCAGCTGCGCACCGCCAAGGGAACCTGTAGCCGCCCTGTTCACAAGCTCGCTGTACTTCCAGTATCTTGAAAGTGGACACCTTCAACGGGGCCGGGATGTTAGATCACTTTATTAATAGAATACTGTATAATCCTAATGTCTACACATGTACAGCTGTAAGCCCTCTAATAACTCTCCGCTCTAATCGGCTTAACGAGCGTTCAGTAATAAAAGCAGTAGTATATCATCTTTGAAAGAGAATAGACGTTTTGGTCTTGAGTTTTCGGTTGTTCGATCAGTTTATAATTAAAATTTCCTGCACCCCCATACTCTGATTTAAATGAGTTATTATTATAGAAAACGCTCTATAATTCACCGTTCAACAGTGGATGTGTTAAAAATAGTTGGTTTCGTTAAGTTTTGATTCAATTGCAAATTACAAATTTCTATATCAAATTAATAAAACAATTTTTTGATTTCGTGTAGTTTCGATACAGGCCTTAGGGGCTGTCCATAATCACGTTTTTGGTGAATTTTGACCCCCTCCCCCCCTGGTGATCAACAGTAATCTTTCAATAAACAGCCACCCCCCCAACCCAATGACTACGTAATCCCAAGAAAAAATATTAGAATATGTTGTTTTAATCTGTGGATTCAAACAGAGATGCACATTCGGTTCTTCTACGCTGAAATTATCTCCAACATACTCTTGGTCAAGCCATTACAGGTCTTCGCATCCTTCGTGTGATTGAACCACTAAACATTCTCTTTTGCGCCGCCCAGCCACTCGAAAAAATATTTCTCTGCTTAACTATCCAAGTTTGTAGATATAATTGAGGAAAAACAAGAGAGAACGCTATAGTCGGGTTGGTGTCCCGACTATCTAATACCCGTCACTCGGCTAAAGGGAGTGTGAACTCTGTAGTCGGGTTGGTGTCCCGACTAAAGGTTGTAACTCAGCTAAAGGGAGTGCGAGAGAGATGGAGAATGGCCCGATTTAAAAAATTTCTTCTGCATTTCGATAGGTATAAATAAACGCAACAAAATTGCATTTATACTTATCAGAAATATTTGAAAATGTGGGCGCCAGGCACATTTTAGTATGGTTTGTGGGCGACTATGGCTTCTTCTATGGTTTCTGGTTTTTTTTCCGTATTTAATGACCGAACTATTTCTTTAATTTAATTTGGTGTCACTGGCGCGCTGCTGCTGCTCGAATTAGATTTGCAAATATTTTATAAATAATTTAACCCGCCTTTTCACTCTTAGACTTATGCAATCTTTTTTTTTGCACGTGCAACGCGAGACTTGGAAAAATTTGTGTGAGCGCAGCAGACGTAACGCCCTTGACCGTGACTTTCGTTCTGATCAGCCTATTCTCTATTCCCTACCGGCAACCCGAATTCCGGGTCTCCGTTATTCGAATATTCCGGGTCAACGGCCGGATAACATTCGGGTGACCAGGTCAAGCCAGTCCTATTTCTGGTATTTAAGCAACCCTGCTTTTTCCCAGAGATTGCCATCGATAAACCGGGTGACCACCCTGCGCCCACATTCGATATTAGTATCGATAGCCCGGCCACAACAAATACAAGGGTGCCATATTCGTTGTTTTCCCCATAAACAGCTTGTATATTCAAATTTTATTCAAAAGGCAGCATATAGATAGTTCTTCATTATTTATGCAATTTAATTTAATTGAGCGAGGGACAATTATTTATTACACCAGTTTACAAAAAAAAATTGATGAAATACGCACTTCATGAAACCTTTATTTTCCGGTAAGGTACATCTTTCTGATTACGAAAAGGGCTCTTAGAATTTTTTGTATGGTACCAATTTTTTTTAAGTGTATAAAACGTTTTTGGCGCTTTTTTAATTTCTAACTCGAGCTGTGATTACCCGATTGCGGCCTTCGGAGACTCATTTTACAGGTAATAGATTTCTAAAATTTACTCATTCGGCCCGCTTCATACAAATTTACAAGATTTTACCCACACGAACATTTTCTATTGTAGCGTGCCGAAAAAGTAAATTTTAGAAAGTGTTTTTATATTTTCGAATGTAAAATTATTTTTCGTCACAAAATATGATATCAGATCTTTTGTATGTTGAAGGTGCGGTCGTCACTATTTTTTTACTTCGTTAAGAGGTGTTTTTGTTTGATATCAGAAGTTTTTAAAGGGACAATTTATACCCTGGGTTTAATTTACATATTAGTATACCTCATACCATGAACAAAAGTCATCCCCATATAACTTAGTTATTAAAAAACTAGAGCACATAGGATTGACCCCTGATCTTCCCAGTCGGCACCTTCGAGGAGGGTTAAGTATGAGGATTTTCGCCAACCAAAAAATAAATGTATTCACTGCCCAATTAGCATTCAAAAAAAACCTTAAAGATACCCATAATTTTCTGAAATTTTTAAATTATCTTTCAACATAAAACAGTATATACACATCTTTGCTGTTGTATCATTAGCTTTGTAAAATGTTCCATCTTTTCTTAAAACTGATGTATAATGTCCTTCATTTAATGCATTTCCATGGTGAAATATGGCACTTGATAAAACAAATCTTTTATTTTCAAATCTAAGCTCACTTTGTGAAGCGTTTGTTAAATTAAAATTTGTTATTTTTCTATTCGCTGCATCGACTAAACTAAGAGAGAACACAAGCACGCGCCCTAAATTTTCTATTAAGGACTGACATTGTAAATAGTTTCCGCAATGTGCACACTCGCTATCTTCAATATTTTTCCAATTTCCATAATTAAATGATATTAATTCATTCATTGTGCATTTTCTATCACTATGGACGGCAGTCCATGTAGTGACGAAGCGCACCAGGAGAGTTTGCGAAGGCGACTACTATATATACACGAAGAAATGAAAATCTGCTGTGATAGTCCGATCGTAATGAGTAATACACCCAATTAAAGGTATTGCTAAAACTTAAAGGATTGCATACCAAGACCTCAAGAAAATCAATTGGTTTGGGAGAGAGAGCGGTGAAAGTGTAAAAGCGAAAAATTAGAAATTGGGGCCGGGGATAATTGGCCCCCCGGACTACGTTAGTTGTATTCCTACTGAAAATGCGCTTAATATGGGGGGTCATATCAGAAAATCGGATGCTCCGTTTAAAAGTTAGACCGAAAACAAATTTGTGAGGGCCTAGTCAAAATGAAAATTTAATTCTGTTTGTCAGTTTGTCCAAAACATGTTTTTTAAGTTTTGAAAAGTTCGATATAAAAAACTTTTGTTCTACCACTTTTGGAAAAACTCGCTAATTTAGCGGGAAAACAGCTATAAATAGCTAAAATTCGGAAAGCCGTAACTTCTATACTACTAAAGCTACAGACTTGTGCTGCATCTCGTTTGGTATTTTTAAATGCTATAAACGCGTTCTTTATGCAATTTGTGTAAATGTTATAGTTAAAAAGATATGAACAAAAGACAATTTTTTAAAACTTTTTGTTAAGCTTTTTTTATTTTTCTCAAAAACGGCTCTAACGATTTTATTTAAAACTTTAAACTGTATAGCCCTTGAGATTCCTTAAATTTTGGTATATAACACATTAATGTAAAAAGTCACGTTTAAAAGTTATTCAGAAACGAAAATCGCCACTTTTGCCAGCCCAACACAACTAACGCTGCCTAAGCATTGAATTTAGTATGTGCGTATCCAACCTGTATTTTAAGGTCAGGGAATCGTTAAAATTGTTTTAAACTGTTCCATTATAGAATTCTATAAATAAATAAATACACAAATACATAAATAAATAAATAAATAAATAATTAAATAAATAAATAAATAATGTTTTGTTTGGCTGGCTCAAGGTCATGGATCCATGTAATAAAACACAGTTTTTGTTTTCAATTTTTTCCCAATATATTTCGGTCCCGCATCGGAGTCCGTCTTCAGGGGCTAGCAACAACACGCAAATTTTAAACAACGTATAAAACTAATGTTACAAAAAATACATACAATTTTTGTTACGCGACAAAAAACGAAAAAATCGAGCGTCTGCCGCGGAGTCAAGAGAGTAACTAACCTACGTATTTTTGTTTGTCCAGTAAGTGTCTGTATATATGTGCGACGTTTTCTGTGTCTGTCTTGAAATTAAGTCGAATGTTTGTCGGTATGTTGATGATGTGCAGCATTTCTAGTGTGAACCGTTTCTTGTAATGTTGTTCTTGTTGTACCACACCCGCTTCATCGAAATTGGGCAAGTGTCGTTCGCTCGCACAGTGGGCTGCAAGTGCTGTTTTTGGCATATTTGAATTATTGTTGTTTTTTATGTCGGATTTGTGGCCCGCTATTCTTGTTTTTAGTTTGGCTTTAGTTGTTCCAATATATATTTTATTGCAGTTTTTTGAGCCGTTACCAGCACACGGAATTTTATAAATAATATTGTGTTTATCGAATATTTCAATTTTGCTTTTCATATTGCTAAATATTGATGCCATTGTTTTTGTAGGTTTATAAGCTAATTGAATTTTGTCACGGTCGTAAATGTTTGATAAGGTAAGGCGTTCGGAGAATCTAGGAATGTATATAAAGGATTTGTATGTTTTGTTTTCTTGTAATTCTGGATGTTTGTGTTTCTGGTTAATATTTTTAATTATTTGATGAATAACCTTCAGTGGAAAATCATTCTTACTTAAAATGTTTTTTATAACTATTTTATTATCTTCGTGGAAAATTTTGTCACTTGTATTAATAATCCGGTTGGCTAGATTCTGTGCTGTGTTTATTATAACATTTCGTGGGTGTTTTGAGTAGTAGCTAATTACACTAGTTTACAAAAAAAAATCGACGTCACCCTACTTGAAGACAACCTTAATTTTCTGGTAAAGAACATCTCCCTGATTAAGAAATGGGCACTTATAATTAATTTTTTTATGATGTCAATTTTTTTTTAAGTGTAAAAAACGTTTTTGGCCCTTTTTTATTTTTTATCTTTTGTTCTGGTAAACCGATTTTGGTCATCTTAGACTTACTTTACAGGTAATAGAATGACCTTTGACTTTCTTATACACAGCATTGAGTTCCAGTCGTTAGTTTAGAAGCTACACCTCGTCAAAGTCTAAAAAAAGGGAAAAATTCAATTTGGACCGGCATAAATCCGATCATTAAAAATACACGCCTATAAACCGAAATTAGTTTTATAGTTTATTCTTAAAGATTGGACTTTAAGCAAAACAATAAGACCATAAGCTCAAAAATCAACCAAGCGTTCCATTTTATATAGATTTTTCAAGCTGGGTAAAAAGGGTATTACAGTCCTGTTAAAGCCATGTTAAGGCTCTGTTGTCTCAGTTAACAGCTGTAAACGGCGAAAAAATCACCGTTGTCCCAAACTTAAAATATTCATATAAAGTGCATTTACTGGTGGATTCTAATGATCATTAGCTTGTTTTTTTTGTCAAAGAACAATCTACCAGAAGAAGTTATAAAACTAATTTCGGTTTTTAGGCGTGTATTTTTAATGATCGGATATATGCCGGTCCAAATTGAATTTTTTCCCTTTTTTTAGACTTTGACGAGGTGTAGCTTCTAAACTAATGACTGGAACTCAATGCTGTGTATAAGAAAGTCAAAGGTCATTCTATTACCTGTAAAGTAAGTCTAAGATGACCAAAATCGGTTTACCAGAACAAAAGATAAAAAATAAAAAAGGGCCAAAAACGTTTTTTACACTTAAAAAAAAATTGACATCATAAAAAAAATTATAAGTGCCCATTTCTTAATCAGGGAGATGTTCTTTACCAGAAAATTAAGGTTGTCTTCAAGTAGGGTGACGTCGATTTTTTTTTTGTAAACTAGTGTTATTCGTCCTGAGGCGATAGGCTTTTTGTACCAGTTTAATTTTATTTGGTTGTTGATCCGGTGTGCACATGCGTCTAGGAAGGGAAGTTTGTTGTCATTTTCTATTTCAATCGTAAATTGTACGTCTTTATGATATGTGTTTAATATTTTTAATGTATTCTGTATTTCTGTTTCCTTTACAATAGCGAAGAGATCATCAACGTATTTGGTAAGGAATTTTGTTTGTTCAATTGGTTTAAGAATTTCCTCCATAATAATGTCTGCTATTATTGGTGATGCAGGAGATCCCATGGGAAGTCCTTTCAATTGTTTGTATATATCATTTTCCCACTTAAAATATCTGCTTTCTGTAATGCAGAAGCTTAAAATGTCCATGAATAATGTTTTTGGGATTTTCGTGTGTTCTTGTATGTCTTTCCATTTGGACTGTATTACTGTTAGTGCTAAGCCAGTCGGTATGCTGGGAAACAACGAAACTACATCGAAGGACACCATTTTTTCGTCATCTGTTATATATGCGTCATTAACCTTATTTTTAAATTCTATTGCACTTTTTATGTTAAATTTAGAATCTGTGGTCAAGTTTTTTAATATATCACATACATATTTGCAAAGGTGATACGAAGGTGAATTGATCATTGAACATATTGGTCTCAGTGGGGTGTCCTCTTTGTGAATTTTGGGGAGTCCGTAAATTCTCGGTGGTAGCGCTGTGTTCGTCTTGAGTCTGTTTCTTTCGTTCCTTGAAATCAGCTCCATATTAAATAATTTTTCCACCAACAAATTGTTTTTCGTCTGGAGTCTCGACGTGGGGTCCTTCCGTAGTACATACAGGATGTGGCTAGGTCATCCAATATATTTTTCATTTTCATTCGGTAATCTTCCTTCTTCATGGCTACTGTGACGTTTCCTTTGTCTGAATTTAAAATAAATAAATAAATAAATAAATAAATAAATAAATAAATAAATAAATAAATAAATAAATAAATAAATAAATAAATAAATAAATAAATAAATAAATAAATAAATAAATAAATAAATAAATAAATAAATAAATAAATAAATAAATAAATAAATAAATAAATAAATAAATAAATAAATAAATAAATAAATAAATAAATAAATAAATAAATAAATAAATAAATAAATAAATAAATAAATAAATAAATAAATAAATAAATAAATAAATAAATAAATAAATAAATAAATAAATAAATAAATAAATAAATAAATAAATAAATAAATAAATAAATAAATAAATAAATAAATAAATAAATAAATAAATAAATAAATAAATAAATAAATAAATAAATAAATAAATAAATAAATAAATAAATAAATAAATAAATAAATAAATAAATAAATAAATAAATAAATAATTAATTAAATAATTAAATAACACTAGTTTACAGCCAAACTGCTCCAAGGCAATTGATGGCAAATTCTGTTAGTGTTCGACCCCCAAATCCCGAAAATACCACTTATTTTTTTTTCGATGACACAGTTTTTCTTAAAGATTTTTTAAAGTTCAAAATGTTAAATATCGGACTTTTTTCGAATTTCTTCCTATATCTCGGCAAATATCCACCCAATTGGGCCAGTTTTTGTTTCATTATAAAGTCAATAGATCAGAGCTTAACTTTGCCATACAGATCAATATGATTGGATAAGTAATGGCGGCGCAGCAGCTCGACAAAGATGAAAAATGTGTTTTTTGGTCCTCTGTAAGTCGGCTGTATGTATCGTAAAAACTCGAAATAAATCCGTTGAAAAATTATAATGGGTACAAACTTAAAGTTTACATCCCACCGGACAAAACAAGCCGAGTATGGCCCAAATTCATAAAAATATTGGATTTATTGTGGATTTTTAAAGTTCTGATTTTTCAACCTTTTTCGGTTGACAAAGTTCAAATTTTAGTTTTATCCTAGGCGGCGACATGTAAACAAAAATGAGTGGTGATGGCAGCCGGGTCAAAAAATAGCTAAATCAGATATTTAAAAGCTAGAAAATTATAAAAATGAATTTAATTTTTAAAAATTCCTTAAAAAATATAAAATTGCTTGCGTTATGACTGTGAGTATTTTTAATAAGTAATATCCATTTGAATAAATCATTCTTATGAAATAACCATACTTTCAAAAAAAGCATGCTTTTTTTAATAAGTACTGCAGTATCAAAAAACGAAAATAAGACTACGAATAAAAAAAGAGGATTGTGCTTGTGATTGTGTGTGATAATGAATAAAATTAAGGAATACAATTGCTTAAATGGTCCAGACACTTTTTGCAATGTGTGTGGTAAATTTATTATGAGCAATACATTTCGACCCTTTGACAGTGAGGTAGAAGATCGATATTTCCTCTACTTTCGCATTAAACCAAATCTTGAAGAGGCTTGGACACCGAGGAGAATGGATATTACTTATTAAAAATACTCACAGTCATAACGCAAGCAATTTTATATTTTTTAAGGAATTTTTAAAAATTAAATTCATTTTTATAATTTTCTAGCTTTTAAATATCTGATTTAGCTATTTTTTGACCCGGCTGCCATCACCACTCATTTTTGTTTACATGTCGCCGCCTAGGATAAAACTAAAATTTGAACTTTGTCAACCGAAAAAAGTTGAAAAATCCGAACTTTAAAAATGCACCATAAATCCAATTTTTTATGAATTTGGGCCATATTCGGCTTGTTTTGTCCGGTGGGATGTAAACTTTTAAAAAACTGTGCCATCGAAAAAAAAATTAATGGTATTTTCGTGATTTGGGGGTCGAACACTAACAGAATTTGCCATCAATTGCCTTGGAGCTCTCCAAGAATATTATTTCTACTAGTGTAATTAAATAATTAAATAATTAAATAAATAAATAATTAAATAATTAAATAATTAAATAATTAAATAATTAAATAATTAAATAATTAAATAATTAAATAATTAAATAATTAAATAATTAAATAATTAAATAATTAAATAATTAAATAATTAAATAATTAAATAATTAAATAATTAAATAATTAAATAATTAAATAATTAAATAATTAAATAATTAAATAATTAAATAATTAAATAATTAAATAATTAAATAATTAAATAATTAAATAATTAAATAAATAAATAATTAAATAATTAAATAATTAAAAAATTAAATAATTAAATAATTAAATAATTAAATAATTAAATAATTAAATAATTAAATAATTAAATAATTAAATAATTAAATAATTAAATAATTAAATAATTAAATAATTAAATAATTAAATAATTAAATAATTAAATAATTAAATAATTAAATAATTAAATAATTAAATAATTAAATAATTAAATAATTAAATAATTAAATAATTAAATAAAAATAAATAATTAAATAATTAAATAATTAAATAATTAAATAATTAAATAATTAAATAATTAAATAATTAAATAATTAAATAATTAAATAATTAAATAATTAAATAATTAAATAATTAAATAATTAAATAATTAAATAATTAAATAATTAAATAATTAAATAATTAAATAATTAAATAATTAAATAATTAAATAATTAAATAATTAAATAATTAAATAATTAAATAATTAAATAATTAAATAATTAAATAATTAAATAATTAAATAATTAAATAATTAAATAATTAAATAATTAAATAATTAAATAATTAAATAATTAAATAATTAAATAATTAAATAATTAAATAATTAAATAATTAAATAATTAAATAATTAAATAATTAAATAATTAAATAATTAAATAATTAAATAATTAAATAAATAAATAAATAAATAAAAAAATAGAAAATAAATAATTAAAAAATGAAATAATTAAAAAATTAAATAATTAAATAACACTTATAGGCCCAAAACAATTAGCGTTCGCCGCTAGGCTTAGGGCTCATTTGGATACACACGTAAAACTTACTTATTAGTGTATTAGTATGTTTGAAAAAATGGTTTTAAAAAAAATAATTGAATTTTCATACATTTGAGTCGGAACAAGAGAGAACGCTATAGTCGGGTTGGTGTCCCGACTATCTAATACCCGTCACTCGGCTAAAGAAGTGCGAGGGAGATGGAGATATAAACTTTGATCAGCTATAACTTTTTAACGACTGGTCCGATTTAAAAAATTTCTTCTACATTTCGATAGGTATTGATAAGCACAACAAAACTGCATTTTTACTTTTCCGAAATATTTAAATTTTTAATATCGTATATAAGCTATTGTGGGCGTTAGAGGGGGCGTGGCACCTTCTGGAAATAAACTTGCGCTGCGTAGGAACTCCAAGAATCTTCATGCCAAATACCAATCCTCTAGCTTTTATAGTTTCCGAGATCTCAGCGTTCATACAGACAGACAGACAGACGGACAGACGGACAGACGGACAGACGGACAGACGGACAGACGGACAGACGGACATGGCTATATAGACTCGGCTAGTGACCCTGATCAAGAATATATATACTTTATAGGGTCGGAAATGCTTCCTTCTAGCTGTTACATACTTTTGCACGAATACAATATACCCTTTTACTCTACGAGTAACGGGTATAAAAATATATCTAAGAGGGGGAAATCCCAATTACGAGCCTAAATGGGGGAGTCAAATGGCTATTTTAAAGTCTAACGGCGAACGCTTATTGATTTGGGCCTATAAGTGTTATTTAATTATTTAATTTTTTAATTATTTCATTTTTTAATTATTTATTTTCTATTTTTTAACTCAAAGGATCTTAACATATAAATTAATTTTTGATTTAACTAAAGAAATGACCCATGGGAGGTGCATATTTTTACGCAGATTTAGCTCATCCAGAGCTGTCGAGAGCTAATGATTATAAATTAAAGGTGTCTTAACATTTCCAGAAAACAAAATTGGAAGTCCACATAACGAAAAAATGTTCGAAAACACAATATTTTTAGACGAAACTACGCCAAAAGTCCTTCCCAAGGGTCGAGAGTAGTTTTTACCTATCAACAACAACAAAAGGCATTGTATCCATGTAAAGTTAACTTTAAATTGTTGGTAAACAAAATGGTAGTCATGCCAAATTTAAAAAAAAAGTTATTGGCCACTATGTTAATTTATTCGATTTTTTTAACTGGTTGAAATACGCTGTGTCCTTTTTTTTGGGCTTTTTTTGTAATTAATTCATAAAAAATATTTGTAAAATATTTAAAAAATCATACAATTATTAAACTCTAATGTGTATCATCATAGATGTATTCTGCGTTTAAATTATTTTGATAACATGTTTTGTTTAGTTTTTATGGGATGTTAAAGTTTTTTGTGTAGACTGGTTGAAATAAGCTGTGAACCACTGTATGTACTCCAATAAAGATGTGATTTGGTCGACGTTATCCATAATTGTTGAACTAAGGGCTTTGTGGCTTATCTCATCCCTCTATAGCATTTTGTGATACTCTATTCGCATGTGAGTGGGGATGGCCTTAAGTAGCAAGGAGACTTTAATAATGCAGTAACTTGAAGCTGGAACTCTAAGCGCTGTTAATGTACGTGTGGTTGTCCGAGACTCGTTGTATAACTCTCTTAAACCCCTAACATCATCCTCTGACTGGACTCCTTTAAGCTTGAGAAGTTTCTGCACATATTTGTCGGTTATTATACCCGTTACTCGTAGAGTAAAAGGGTATATTGTATTCGTGCAAAAGTATGTAACAGCTAGAAGGAAGCGTTTCCGACCCCATAAAGTATATATATTCTTGATCAGGATCACTAGCCGAGTCGATCTAGCCATGTCTGTCTGTCCGTCTGTCCGTCTGTCTGTCTGTCTGTATGAACGCTGAGATCTCGGAAACTATAAAAGCTACAGGTATGGGATTTGGCATGAAGATTCTTGGAGTTCCTACGCAGCGCAAGTTTGTTTCCAGAAGGTGCCACGCCCCCTCTAACGCCCACAATAGTTAATAAACGATTTTAAAAATTTAAATATTTCGTAAAAGTAAAAATGCAGTTTTGTTGTGTTTATCAATACCTATCGAAATGTAGAAGAAATTTTTTAAATCGGACCATTCGTTTAAAACTTATGCCTGATTAAAGTTTTTATCTCCCTCGTACTCCCTTTAGCTGAGTTACGTTTATTAGATAGTCGGGACACCAACCCGACTACAGCGTTCACACTCCCTTTAGCTGAGTGACGGGTATTAGATAGTCGGGACACCAACCCGACTATAGCGTTCTCTCTTGTTTTTTGTTGCCTTCGTACTCTTTCAGCAGTAAACTAACGGACGCGTTGTAACACGCTTCTGTTGGAATAAAACTAGCTATTGTTGCCGCGACTGATTAGGCACTGGTTCAAATAATTAAATTTTGTAGCCGCATTCAATAGTTTGTTATTATGTATCGCCAAACTAAATTGAGTACAGAAAGGCAGCCAATTCTCGAAAGCTCCGTCAAACTTTTAAAGCTCAAAGTGCTTAAGTTTCGTTTGCGGTACAAAATTTCCTTCATTTGCTATGACATGTCCGTTCAGTGGCGGATCTAGGATTTTGTTGTGGGAGGTGATATCAGAACAGTTTTTTTGTTGCATACTTTTTGAGTACCAAAGTTTCTTTCATTTTTCACCCTAGTGGGGGGTGATATATCACCCATATCACCCCCCGTGGATCCGCGCATGTGTCCGTTATAATTTCTATTTCCATTATTCGCGCTATTCTCATCAACCGTTGGTGTCAACCGCTTCATCACATATTCGATACGCGCGACTGAACTTATCGCTTTATCCTCATGCTCCGATATTGTTTCGCGGTGTACGAAACTCGTTACCCCGTTACTCGTAGAGTAAAAGGGTATATTGTATTCGTGCAAAAGTATGTAACACCTAGAAGGAAGCATTTCCGACCCTATGAAGTTTATATATTCTTGATCAGGGTCACTAGCCGATTCGATATAGCCATGTCCGTCTGTCCGTCCGGATGAACGCAGAGATCTCGGAAACTATAAAAACTAGAGGATTGGTATTTTGCATGCAGATTCTTGGAGTTCCTACGCAGCGCAAGTTTGTTTCAAGAAGGTGCCACGCCCCCTCTTACGTCCACAATCGCTTATAACGATTGTACAAAATTTAAATATTTTCGAAAAGTAGAAATGCAGTTTTATTGTGTTTATCAATACCTATCGAAATGTAGAATTTTTCAAATCGGACCATTCGTTAAAAAGTTATGCGTGATCAAAGTTTTATGTCTCCATCTCCCTCGCACTCCCTTTAGCTGAGTAACGGGTATCTGATAGTCGGGGCACCCGACTATAGCGTTCTCTCTTGTTTTGATGATATTTAATGTCTGTTTGTTAGCCCACTTTAAATTCTCCTGACGTTTTGTAACCTGTATAGGTACACAGCTAATTCCCCTGAATTTAACTTATCTGGGCTCGCTAAGTATTTTTCGATCTGATTGAGATCGGCACGAAGATTATCGATCTTTCCTTTTATTTTAATATTATTTTAAGCCGCTCGCTATTTTGTCGACAATTGCTACTTTGCCGGGTTACACTGAATTATTAATCCACGGGAACCAACACACTAACACCTAGCCTACATATCGAGTTAATTCTGAATGGAATATTTCATAGTATCTTGTTCAGCCGTTTCAGTAACACATAAATGACATAAAAGTCTACTGTTAATAGATAATGAGATACGCACATACCTCTTGTAAACTTAAAACCGCTTTTTAAATGGTTTAAACCAAGAAAATCCATATTTTTCTTATCAGGATATGTGCTCCGTGCTTCCACCTACAATATCAAATAAAAATCAAAAAACCGTGATTGCGGATTTGAGAAGGTTATCTACATAGTAACCAAATGGTGTATTTCATTTGGTTTTCCGACTATTATATGAGACTGATTTTTAGATTCAAAAAATCAAAAATAATGATTATTTTCGGTCCCTGGTTCAAATTCATATAGACTTCAGTTAATTTTCTACATCCTCGGCACCGCCAAGAACAGACTTTATCTCGAGTGTATAAGGTAGTTGTACGGGTCGTCGCAATATTTGCTTATTCTTCAGGCCTATGTCGCAAGCTCTGGTGCGCCCATCACGCCCAACGTATTTTTCCACAAGTACTCCTAGCTTCCAAAGCAACCTTGGTTGATGATCATTTTGTACAAGAACGACTTCACCCTCGCTAAGGACATGTAAATAACATGATGTAAACTTTGCGCTCCGTGTTTAGGTCTCTCAACACGTATAGTGGTCCCGCGAAATCTAGACCTGCCGTCTCAAACGGCTTGCTTGTAATAAGCCGTTCGATTGGTAAGTTTGTCCAGGGCTCTTTTCGCCTTTTACCATGCAATCGTTTGCATATGACACAGAGTATACTTTTGATGAGCTGTCGACCCCGTATTATCCAAAATCCCGTACGTATTTCTGTCAATGTTGCGTTTATGCCGCTGTGTTGCACGTCCCTTACCAATAGCTCTGAAAAATACGGCTTTTTTGGCAGTAAGGTTGGGCTAATTTGTTGGCTAATTCACTATAAATTATACGTCCATTTATCCTTATAATTCCATCACTTATATAAGGATTTAAAGAAATAATTTTAGATTTTTCAGAAACATTTTTATCCCTCTCCAACGCTGTTAATTCAGCTCTAAATTCCTCTTTCTGTACATATTGTATCCAATAACCATCCGCTCCTCGAAGGTCTTCCGCTATTATTTCTTGAATATCCGTATTGCTTATGTTACGCTTATCCTTGATACGCTTTTAAAGCGCAGCACTAGCGCCGTTACTCTTAGTGTCTTCATGAGTGTTCCATATCGCTGTAAGGGAAGCACTGCTTCGCTCTCCTCCTTGATAATGTTAACTTCGCTGTATGTTACGACTGTCAATACAGATTTCTGGTCAGGTAAAGTGGCGACCGTTAACGGCCAGCTGCTGCTGCACGCCGATAGCCAAGGCGGCCAGGATCGCCAAAGCTGAGATCCTACGAGCTTCTTCGCCTCTATACCACTGGTCAGGAGGTCTGCTGGGTTGGTTTTGCCTTCACAGTGATGCCAATCATAAACATTGATTATTTGGTTGATCTCGCTGTCCTTAGCCTTATATACTGCATCGGTCGCTTGCCATCACCTGCGATCTAATTGAGAACGATGCTGGAATCTGTCCACATAAAAACTCTTTTTATTAATAAATTCATTTCAGCCAAAAGATACGTAGCTAATCTGGCGGCCACTAGTGCAGCGGTCAGCTCCAGCCTAGGCAATGTGTGTGAATTTCCCTCCTTTAAGGGGCTCACTCTGTTTTTTGAGAATTTAAACGAAATGTTTATGCCGCTTTCGCTATCAATCTCTCGGATGTATGCCACTGCTCCATATGCCTCTGGACTGGCATATGCAAATTGTAACCGTCGGAACGAAAGAAGTTTCCTAGAACCCAAAAGTTTCCTAGAAAACGTTCTCAAAATCGAGATAGGAATCGCGGGGGATCCTTTAGTACCGTAGCTCTTTCGGTGTGGGGTGGGTCTTAAGTTGATTCATCATCGACTCTCATTACCCAATTAAATTAAGAATCCCTTCTAATCAATCAAAAGAACGAATGTTCCGAAAAGAGAACCATGCCTCATCCGCAACATCCACCTCATTTGCATCTCCATCATGCGATCCAACCTCGAGCTCTCAGCCATTTCTTCATCAGCATTAGTATCATGTTCGCATACAATCATCATTTACTAAGCCCTCCACCCAAAACCTCAAATATTTTGCCGATCGACTACGTGCTGCTTCCAACTGCTATTATCTACGTTAAAAATAGAATTGGAGCATTTATGCCTTGCCGAACAATTTTAGATTCGGCTTCCCAGCTTAACTTCATAACCTCTCGCTTAGCTAGCCAACTAAATTTGAACTCATAAATCAGTTTTACAAGCCAGCGTCAAAGACCCAGCTGATCATTCCGACGACACACTTGCCGCCATAGTAAAAAGATTTTGGGAAATTGAGGACTTTACTTCGTCCAAGCCATTTTTATTGCCGGAAGACTTGCGATGTGAGCAACTTTTACTGAAAATTTCACTAGACTTGGAAACGGCAAATACTCTGTTCGTCTCTTGTCCACTTTCGGATTTTAATCTCTAGGTGATTCTTATTGCCTGGCTCGTCGTCCCTTCAAGAGTTTGGAAGCTAAATTAGATAGAAACCCAGCCCTGAAGGCTCAGTACTCAGCATTTTTGAAGGAGTATATTGATTTAGGTCACATGTCTCTTGTAAAAAAGGAACCGTCAGAGACTCAATTCTTTTTGCCCCACCATTGTGTACATAAGCAGGAGAGCACGACTACGAAGCTTCGTGTCGTTTTTGATGGATCTGCTAAAACAACTTCTGGTAGCTCTCTGAACGACTTACTTCTGGCAGGACCAACAATTTAGCAAAACATCTTCAATATACTGCTTCGCTTTCGATTTTTAAAGTTGCCCTTTGTGGAGATATCTGCAAGATGTACCGTTGCGTGCGTCTTTCGTACCCGGATGACTTTTTGCAGTGCATAATTTGGAGAGAGAACTCCACGGAAGAGTTGAGTGTTTTCAAATTGAATACGGTGACCTATGGAACCAAGCCAGCTGCCTTCTTGGCTATAAGGGCCATGCATAAACTGTCTTACGATGAGGAGGAATCATTTCCTATTGGACCAAAATTGTTCGTAAAGATTTCTATGTGGATAAGTTAATATCTGGTGGGGAGTGAGTTGAGGAGGTGAGAGAAATTTGTCGTCAGGTGAAGGAACTACTGTCGCGAGGCCACTTTCCAATCCGCAAATGGTGTTCGAATGAGTCAGCAGCCCTGGAAGGAGAGTCTGTATGCGAAAGGGAGCAGCTAATCAAATTTCACGATGGATCGGATGTCGCCAAGGCATTGGGAATCTTCTGATCAACTCCTATTTAATGCACTCGATTTAATAACACCAATTATCACAAAATGTAAGATTTTTCTGCAATCTCTATGGAGTGCGAACGTAAATTGGGATGACGCACTGCCAGAGCCCATTCTTTCGTCCACGATTCGTACTTCAACCAAGGGCTGCCGTTGAGTTGCATGGATTCTGCGATGCTAGCATGTCAGCTTATGGAGCGTGTCTATACTTGCGATCGGAGACCAATGGAGAATCGAAAGTCCATCTGCTCTGTGCCAAGTCAAGGGTATCTCCATTGAAGGCCTTAACAATTCCAAGATTAGAACTTTCCGCAGCGCTTTTATTGGCTGAGCTAATCGTAAACGTCAAGGAAGCCATAGATTTCGATTGCACCTTTCATTGCTGGTCGGACTCGTCTATTGTGTTGGCGTGGATTCGGCAACCTCCGAGGGATTTTAACGTTTTCGTATCAAACAGAATCGCAAAAATTCAGGAGATGACGAAAGACATGGCTTGGCTTGACTTGAATCCGGCAGACGTCGTATCGCGAGGATGTACCCCGAGAGAATTGTTGGAACATTCTCTTTGGGCGAATGGGCCTCCATTCCTATTGCAAAGTTCGTCGAATTGGCCGTCCCTGCTAGACGCAGTAAAGGATCTTCCAGAGCGCCGTTCTGTGGCTCTAATTGGGACCGTTTGCATAGACAGTTCATCAAACTGCAAGTTCCTTAACTCTTTCGATAATTTGCAGCACGTATTTGCATACACTTATCGGTTCATTTCAAATTGCAGAGCGAAATCTGCGCCGTTAAAAGGTCGTCTTTCGGTAGAGGAGATCAACTCTGGAACTGTACTTCTTTTAAGGGGCATTCAACAGGTTAACTTGGCTAAGGAGTACGTATCTCTTAGCCAGGGCAAGCCGTTTCCACAGAAAAGCAAGCTGGTGTCCTTTAGGCCTATACTCGGCTCCGATGGGTTACTTCGCGTTGGTGGAAGGCTGCAGAACGCAAACTTGGACTTTGATACGAGGCATCCGATACTGTTGCCCAAGGATCATCCAGTCACCATGGCGATCATGGTTTATTATCATAAGAAATATTTGCGTGCAGGATCGCAGGCGCTGCTGGCCGCATTACGGCAAAGGTACTGGCCGATTGGAGGCAGCAAGTTCGTCGACAGCGTTATCAACAAATGCGTCCGATGTTTCCGAATGAAGCCGGTTACTTGGGAGCACGTCATGGGTAGCCTGCCAGCAAACAGAGTGCAGCCCAATCCAGCCTTTCATATTGTGGGCCATTCTATCATAAGGCAGAGGCCAGAAATAAGGCACCCCACAAGTGCTATATCGCCGTCTCTGTCTGCTTTTCCACGAAGGCTGTTCATTTGGATGTGGTCCAGGATCTCACGACGGATTCTTTCATCGCAGCGCTGAGGAGATTCATCAGCCTTAGAGGCAGTCCTCGTACTATTTGGAGCGACAATGCTACCAACTTTGTCGGTGCAAAGAGCGAGCTTGCCGAGCTGAAAAAGCTCTTTTTGAGCGAGCAGCACACAACATCGATATCTTCAGTCTGTTTAGCTGATGGGATCGATTGGAAGTTCATCCCATCGCGTGCCCCGCACTTCGGTGGCTTATGGGAGGCTGCTGTGAAATCAGCTAAATTTCACTTCTACAGAGTCGTTGGTGCACCCGTCTTAGCCATCGATGAATTAAGAACTATTGCATATGAGATTTCTGCCATCCTTAACTGCCGTCCACTCTGTCCAATTTCAGAAAATGCCGAAAACCTTGAGGTGCTAACACCGGCGCATTTCCTTAAGCGTTCCAGCTACACTAAGTTTCCTGAGCCTGACATTACTCATCTTCGCGAAGGCCGCCTCAGCAGATGGCAGCGTGTGATTTGATGCAGCAACATTTCTGGAAAAGATGGAGCAGAGAGAATTTGACCCTTCTACAAGAGAGGAGCAAGTGCCGCGTCGAAACTTCTAACATCAAGGTTGGAAGCATAGCTTTGCTGAAGGAGGACAACGTTCCACCCTTGAGATGGCAGCTTGGAAGTATTACTGATTATCAGCCCCATTTCAATATAAATCCAACATCATGGAGGATACCGCAAAACATTTCGCTCGTTAATCCTCATTTCAATCAATCGCAACGAATTGACCTTTTACTTGGCGCTACTTGGTCGAAATAATTTCTATAGGACAAATTCATTTGGATAGGGCTTTGCCAACTCTTCAGAACACCAAACTTGGTTGGATAGTCTCTGGAGGGTTATCATCGAGTATGTCAACTTATAAATCAGTTTTACAAGCCAGCATCAAGAACCCAGCTGATCATTCCGATGACACACTTGCTGCCATAGTAAAACGATTTTGGGAAATTGAGGACTTTACTTCGTCTAAGCCATCTTTATTGCCGGAAGACTTGCGATGTGAGCAAGTTTTCACTGAAAATTTCACTAGACTTGGAAACGGCCAATACTCTGTTCGTCTCTTGTCCACTTCCGGATTTGCATCTCTAGGTGATTCTTATTGCCTGGCTCGTCGTCGCTTCAAGAGTTTGGAAGCTAAATTAGATAGAAACCCAGCCCTGAAGTCTCAGTACTCAGCATTTTTGAAGGAGTATATTGATTTAGGTCACATGTCTCTTGTAAAAAAGGAATCGTCAGAGACACAATTCTTTTTCCCCCCCATTGTGTACATAAGCAGGAGAGCACGACTACGAAGCTTCTTGTCGTTTTTGATGGATCTACTAAAACAACTTCTGGTAGCTCTCTGAACGACTGGCAGGACCAACAATTCAGCAAAAAATCTTCAATATACTGCTTCGCTTTCGATTTTTTATACCCTTGCAGAGGGTATTATGATTTCAGTCAGAAGTTTGCAACGCAGTGAAGGAGACGTTTTCGACCCCATAAAGTATATATATTCTTGATCAGCATCACTAGACGAGTCGATCTAGCCATGTCAGTCTGTCCGTCCGTCTGTCCGTCTGTCCGTCTGTTTCTACGCAAACTAGTCTCTCAGTTTTAAAGCTATCGGTCTAAAACTTTCCCAAAAGTCTTCTTTCTGTTGCAGGTAGTATATAAGTCGGAACGAGCCGGATCGGACAACTATATCATATAGCTCCCATAGGAATAATCGGGGAAAAAAATTTAAAAAAAATTTATTTTGGGTGTTTTTGGACCTAGAACCTCCTACTTTTGGAAATGCCATTTTTTATCTAATTCTGAATTTCGAATAAAATTTTTTTAAAATCAGACGACCATATCATATAGCTGCCATAGGAACGATCGAAAAATTAATGGGAATATAATAGGAAATAAATTATTGCTTCGTTGACTTTTATTGTATTCTCTTCTACTCTGGGATATGAGTCTTTTTAAATGTTTTCGAATATAT